>JACEHZ010000096.1:0-125000 GCA_017893485.1 Hemerocallis citrina | reverse complement strand
AGGTGCGGCGCTTCGACGAGGTGAGTGTGGAGGCAGTGCGGTGACTATGAGGGAAATGGTGAGCGGTCGAGTGGAGTGGTGAGGCGAGTGGAGAAGGTCGAGTGGTCGAGGTCGAGGGTGAGGAGGAAGAAGAAGGGAAATGGTTCTGATTGGGTTTTGTTTTGGGTTTCTGTTGGGAAAAACAGAATAGGGAGAGATAGGGAGTAACGGGAGAGAATGTGGGGGAGGGTTATTAAAATAATATTAATTAGGGTAGTTAGAGATAGTAGGGATGTGGTTACGGGGATGTGGGAAGAGTGGGAAAATGTGGAAAATTATATACGGGTGTGTGTATGGGTTTGTGGGTTTGGGTTTAGGGTTAAAGTCCAATAGGAGATGAGATTGAGTTTGGGCTAAAATCCAATAAGAGATGGGCTACTCTTTGGGCTTCAAATGAATATAAATTCAATAATAATTGTGGGCTTCTAACCAAAAAGAGGAAAGACAAGATTTGTTGTTTGGAATATAAATTTGGGTTTTAATAGGAGATTCGAAAAGGATTTAAATGGATCGGAAGAATTTATACAGAAATTGAAATACAAGAATACATGGAGAATGAAGAAAACAAATGAAAATCCGTATAATCGGAAACAGGGGTTACAAGAAATGACTTGCCTTTTTGACGATTAGATCCGATAAATATAAGAATCCAAGACACGTGCGAGCTACGTGCCAACACCGAATAGCAAGCACACAAGATCAACAGCACAACATCAATAAGATCAACACTGGATCCCCCCAATAGCAACGGCTCCTTCGGATTCGCTGTACTCGAACAACAAATAGCGGGATCGACCAATCCCGCTTTGCCAAAACACCAAACAGGGAAAGACAGATCCCCCTTTCCAAACACCACATAGAAAAACGCACCACTCCTGACTCTTCTTATTCACGAGACTGAGAGAGGGTGAGAGTGACGGCGACTGTGGCGGTAGGGGGCGGCGGCATTGGTGACAACGATGCGTGGCAGCATTGTGGTCGAGGAGCGACGGCAGTGGCGGGGGCTGGTGCACTCGGGCGGCTCTGTTTCCCTCCGCAAACAAAGGCGGCGAGAGTGGCGGGGAAACTCGAGTGTTCGACGAAGACGATGAGGGCAAGGGTCCTACGGTGGTTGCGATGGAGTAAGGAGGTCGGAGACGAGGCGACAATGGGTAATGGTGATGGATATTGGCGAAGGCAAGAAGGGTTATGGGTTTCGGTTGAGTTGGGTTCAAGCGATGGAATGGAAGAGGCGGGGAGACGACGAGGAAGGGGATGGCGGGGCGAGGTGGAAGGATCAAAGGTGGTCAGAGCAATAGGTTCGTTGAAGGATGGTTTGGCGATGGGTTGAAGCGGAAACGGGGAGAGGAACGTGAGCGGAAGAGGGGGTTGCACAGTAGGCTAGGTTAGGGATGAACAGTAGGGATCTTTTGGGGTTGGGGTTAAACAGTGCGACTGGCTCCTAGGATATTTGGTTAGTATTGATTAGAATAGTAATGGGGAGAGATTTTGGGGCTTAATATTTGGGATTGAGTTTTCAAATTTTGGGGGTTACATATTGTGGAGATAGTGGGGAGTGATTAGGAGGGATCTTAGGGATTGACTGTTAGGGAGAAATTGGGGGTAGTTCTGGATTAGTGGGTTTGGGTGAGAGATCCAATAGGAGGTGGCTGTAGGGCTTTGGGTACAAAATGGATCAATTAGGAAGACAATTCACAACCCAATTAGGACAAGACAAAATTATAAAATTAAGTCTGAATTAAGAATACAAGGAGTAGATTTAAAATGATCAATTGAGATCAGGAATAAATTATGAATAACATTAGAATAAATATTATTCAACACAAATTAGAATTACAATGGAGATTACAATTGGGATCAATAACAAAAGGAGAAAAATGAAAACGGGAGTTATAATCCTACCCACCTTACAATTAAAATTTCGTCCTCGAAATTTTCTCAAGTGGCGATAGGATAACCCCGAAGAACAGAAAAGAATCACACAAAAAGGTGGGGAAACTTCTTCTGGATCTCATCCTCAAGCTCCCAAGTCGACTCACCTGGCGAGTGAGGATTCCAAGCAACCCGAACCAACTTGATGACCTTGTTCTTCAAAACCTTCTCCCATCGGTCTAAGATCGAAACTGGACGGATCTCAGAGGACAAATCTGGCCGAACAGACAACTCCGAGTAGTCAATGACATGACTATTATCCCTGACATACTTCCTGAGTTAGGAGACATGAAAGACATCATGCACTCCAGATAGTGCCGGCGGCAACGCGAGTCTATAGGCCACCTTGCCCACTCGCTCCACGACATCAAACGACCCAATGAATCTAGGGCTTAGCTTGTCCTCACCTCCAAACCGGATAACTCCCTTCCACGGTGATACTGTGAGGAACACATGATCACCCACTTCGAACTCTAATGGCCTCCTGTGAACATCTACCCATTTTCCCTGCCTGTCCTGAGCTGCCTGTAGGTGCTTCCTGATCTGGGCCACGGTATCAACAGTCTTCATGATCAGTTCGGGCCCCAACAGCTTCCTCTCACCAATGTCGTTCCAACACACTGGCGATCGACACTTCCGACCATACAAGGCTTCAAAAGGAGCAGCTTTAAGACTGACTTGATAGCTGTTGTTGTATGAAAACTCTACCAAGTACAGGTGGTCCTCCCAAGACCCTTCAAATTGAAGTACATAGGACCTCAACATGTCCTCTAATGTCTGAATGGTCCTTTCTGACTACCCGTCTGTCTGAGGGTGGAAAGTTGTACTGTACTTCAACTTGTTCCCAAGACTGCTTTGAAGACTCTCCCAGAACTGTAATCGGAATCTAGTGTCTCTGTCTGATACAATGCTGACAGGAACCCCATGCAATCTGACAATCTCCTGCATGTATCTCTCTGCGAGACTCTCAGTATACTGACCAACTCTGAAGGGGATAAAATGGGCACTCTTCGTCAGCCTTCCAATAATCACCCAAATGGCATTGTGACCCTTGGGACTTCTTGGCAAAGCGGTAACAAAGTCCATGGTGATATGCTCCCACTTCCACTCTGAAATGGGAAGAGGCTGAAGGAGTCCAGCGGTCCTTTGATGTTCTGCCTTCACTTGCTGGCAGATCAAGCACTGAGACACAAATCTGGCTATGGTCCTCTTCATACCATGCCACCAGAAGTGAAGTTTCAAATCCCGATACATCTTGGTACCACCGGGATGAATAGAGTATGCCGACTGGTGGGCTTCCTCGAGTAATTTTTGCCTAACTTCACCCTTTAGGACACACAACCTAGCTCCAAAGCGAAGTGATCCTTCTGAGTGAATGACCATATCGGTCCTTGTACCTGCCTCAACTTCTGCTCTTAACTTCTGTAACTGCTAGTCACCTGCATGTGCTTCCTTAATCTGTTCTACCAGAAATGACTGCAACTGAAGCATCATACAACTCCGATCGGTGCCCGGTAAAATCACATTTAAGTCCAATCTTCTCATCTGCTCAATAAACTCCTTCTGCTGAGTCAAGAACATGGCGACTGGCCTTCTGCTCAACGCATCTGGCACCAAGTTCACTTTACCAGGATGATACTGCAAACTGATGTCATAGTCGGCCATCAACTCCAACCAGCGCCTCTGTCTCATGTTCAACTCCTTCTGAGTGAAGACATACTTAAGACTTTTGTGGTCAGTAAATATTTCCACTCGGTCTCAAAGTAAGTAGTGCCTCCACAACTTCATAGAGAAGATCACCGCTGCCAATTCCAAATCATGAGTAGGGTAGTTTTTCTCGTGTGGCCTCAACTGCCTGGATGCATAAGCAGTAACCCGGCTCTTCTGCATCAACACTACATCGCGACCTCTGCCTGAAGCATCGCAGTGAATCACGAAAGCACCCGAACTGTAATACCCTGATTTTTCAAATATATGAAAAATTATCTACTTTTACACGTAGTGTGCACGTGTAATATTTTTTTTGCTAGTATTTTTAACATGATGAGCAAGAACATTGTTTTTATAAAGTATTTTTCCTAAAGCCCAAATGTTAATTTACTTATTTTCTTCTAAAATAATTATTTTGGCCCAATTAATTTAAGCCCATGAATTTAATCTTTCTTATTTTTCTACAACTTGTAATGTGTAACATTTTTTTTTAAAAGACTTGTACAAATTTCTTGTAGGGTGGTTTGTGCTTGCACGTGCACTCCATGTACACGTGCATAAGCACACTATCTTGGCCGGATTGGGTAGAGAAGTGGGGGTGAGTTGTGGGTGGTTATTTAGGGTGTGGGTGGTTTTTACAACTTCCTAGTGCATCCTAGCCTTTGATTCAATAACCATCTATTGAATCCTAGCCCTCCATCTCACTCCATTTGGTGTATAAATACCCCTCTCATCCATTGTTTCTTTTACAACTAAGATCATATGGTAAGAGAGGTATATTGTGAGAGAATTGTGTGTGACTGTTTTGTGGAGGCCGGGCGTCATTTTTCTGGAGGTTTCAGCGTGGAGCAAGGAGCAAGGAGCCGTCCTTTGCATTAAGGAGTTTTCTGGATTTCGATTATTTTCGTCAATAAGGTGGGTTCAATTTTCTTTATTTCTAACTAGGAAATATGCTAGTATTGAATCGAATAATGATGCATGAAAAATGATTAATAAGAGTACACATTTAATTGGAAATGATCTATTGATTGATCAATGTATGGATGAGGAATTGTATGTAACTTTACTGGTAAACGACATTGTAAAAAGAATTGAAAATGGTCTGTGTAGTCGACTGTCAAGGGGACAAGTCGACTGATCCGAGGCAAATATTTTTCATGATTTCTAAATTAGAATCCTTATTAAGACTAAAGATTTATTTGTGTATATGTATGCCAACCACAGCGGTAGAACAGTTGCTAAATCAATATTCTCCATGTTTAGAAAATATGAATGATTGAAAAAGAACTAGTGATAATTGGGAAACTGGAAATGACACATACAGTCGACTGGGAATGTGAACAGTCGACTGGCTCATTGAAATGAAACATGTATAGTTCAGAATTCTATGGCACAACGTATTTTAATGTGATGTTATTGTATGCAAGTAAATGATGAGTAAATGAAGTGCATGCTCAGTATTTTTCTTTGGAGAAAAGAAACATTAGTTATGCGAACTTTACTCTCGATTGAAACTACATTATGATGTTAATAAACAGATAAGAGATTACATGCTACGTTGGCACGAATATAATGTGATATGTGTAAATGAAGTTTTAACCTGTTCAGTCGACCAAATGCTTGAAGCAGTCGACTGTACCGAGCATGATAAGTATATGATTGAACCACCTAGTACAGACGACTGATTTGAGGAACAGTCGACTGTTAACTGTATGATATTTTTAGAAAGAAAACTGCGGAACAGCAGACTGGCCATGTGCAGCAGTCGACTCTTCCGAGCGTTATTGATGAACTATTTTTGACTGGATGGGTCGACTGGTAGAGTTCCAAGTCGACTGTCCAGAGTGTTCTTTTGATATTTCGGAAATCTTATAATTTGTGTTGTGTTAGAGACTGTGAATATGGATATTGGTAAACTATATTGCTCTTGCATGAATGTACATGAAGTGAATCATTTCTTGTGAATTATGAGAATTAAATGAATATGGAAGCTATTACATGAAAAGAAAATCTATTAAGATTATGAATTGAACTCATGAGTTGGAAATGCTCAGATTTTAGTAATTATGAATTTGAATTGAAATGAAAGAGTAGCTAAGTCTCCCCCGGCAATTGAAAGAAATGAAATAAAAAATTAGAATGAAAAACCAAGGTTGGTCACGTTTGTATAAATGAATAAGTCCGGTTTAGTGGAGAGGCTAACTCTAGAACTTTGATTTTATTCATGATTCAATAAGGACTAGTACATAGTGAAGATGTGATGAAAGTAAGAGAAAAACATTGAGTATGAGGGCTATTGGGTAGCGGCGAGAGCGTATCCCAGGAATTCCCATGATGATTCTGGGTGAGGATACTGCTCCAGAGTACCGTCCCGGTGGTGACGCTCGTGGGATGTTCGAAGACTACGGGTGGTGTCATGTCTACGGTGAGAGCTGAATTACCACAGGATGTCTGCATGATGAGTCATGTCAGCGATGGGATTCCCTCCAGAGTGCCTAGACATGAGTTCGTAGGTCAGAAGACATCTAGGATACTTACCGTAGTTACAGTAGTAGAGTAAGTCATAACGAGGGATTGAACCCTATAAAGTTGAAGAACGATTAAGGGCTTGCCCTCGGACCTATGTAGTATGGGATGCATAGAATCCGAACAAGTGCGCATTAGTGGCATGAAACATAACTAAATACATTAAGGATTAAGTGCACCATCACAACATGACATTATTAGGGTATTCCCTTTATTTGGAATGTGACAAGTTTGTGTTTGTTAAATATGGAAAATTGAGTTATACTACTTCCGGCATAGAGAGGATAGCCGTGTATAATGATTGTCGGTTGAATAAACTGACGTACCCACAGTCTTATATGCAGGTAAACGGCATGTTAAAAGATTAAAGAGAAAAGGATGCTTAAAGATTGTACCATGTTGTTGTACATTTGTTTAATTGTTGTAAATTTTACTTCCGCTGTGCAAATGAAAAGTGTAATGTTGATGTAAACTCTGATGTATAGTGAAAAGTTTAAATTCCTTGTAAAATTGTACTACGAGAAGCGAAAAGATCCTGTAGAACACCTCGAATTCAGTGTATTTGGGATTCGGGGCGTTACACGAACCATCTGGTATAGTTAGCACTGGCGCTGACGTCAATCTGCTCTTCAACTCTGCGAAGGCTTCACTATAGACCTCATCCCAAGCAAACTTCTGATCCTTCCCTATCAGTTTAGTCAACGGCCCAGCAATCTTCGAGAAGTCTTGGACAAACTTCTGATAATACCGTGCTAGCCCGAGAAAACTTCTCACCTCTGATACTGACTTAGGCACTGGCCAATCTTTAACTGCCGCAATCTTGGACGAATCAATAGAAATTCTCTCGCCCGATAAATATGCCCCAAGAAGGCAACCGGTCCAACCAAAACTCGCACTTACTAAGCTTCCCGTACAATTGATGTTCCCTTAACGTCTGCAAGACAACTCGTAAGTGCTCAGCATGCTCATCACGACTCCGAGAATATATGAGGATATCGTCGATGAACACCATGACGAACTTGTCCAGGAAGGGAGAGCAAACCCGATTCATCAAGCTCATGAACACGACTGGAGCATTAGTAACTCCGAAAGGCATGACCAAGAACTCATAGTGGCCATATCGAGTGCGGAAAGCAGTCTTCGGTATATCTTCGGTCTTCACCTTGACCTGATGGTACCCAGAACATAGATCTAGCTTCGAGAACACAGAAGCTCCTCCCAATTGGTCGAACAAGTCATCAATCCTCGGTAGCGGGTATCGGTTCTTCACTGTGACACTGTTCATCTCACGGTAGTCCATGCACAACCTGCGACTACCATCCTTCTTGTTGACGAACAGTACAGGAGCTCCGCAAGGCGAGACACTCGGTCTGATAAAATCCTCATTCAGCATTTCCTGAATCTGTTCCTTCAACTCTGCCAATTCAACTGGCGCCATCCGGTATGGGCTCTTAGAAATAGAAGCAGTACCCGGCTGAACCTCAATGCCGAATTCCACCTCTCGATCTGGAGGTAACCCAGGCAATTCCTCTGGTAACACATCCAGGAATTCCCGCACTACAAGAGGTGCAGCCTCACAGTCTGTGTGCAACTCCATTGCACAATCTTCCTCATCTGCCACCTTCTTACCACGCTCAAGGGGTGTCTCCCCAGCATGGAACTCGAACTCTGCATGTCCCGAAATCCTGAACACAACCTTCTTCGCTCGGCAATCAATAACAGCATGAGACTCTCCCAACCAATCCATGCCGAGAATCACATCAAACCCTGAATTTCCGATCACTATCAGATCTGCCTTGAAATATGTGCCCCCAATAACCATAGGGCTCTGCTTGTACTCCCTAGAGCAAACGACAACACCGCCACCTGTGGTGATACTCCAAACTGTTGGCATAGCACTGCACTCCAACTGATGTTGATCCACAAAGCAGAAAGAGACGAAAGAATGGGTCGCCCCGGAATCAAATAGGGCATGGGCGGGAAAAGAATGAACTAAAATGATACCTATAATAGATTCAAAAATATAGGAAGAGATGAATAAGTCAGGATAATAAGGATTAAAAAATACTGATGTGAAAAGAAACTACACAATGAATGATGCAAAGATAAATAAATAAAGCAAGGAACAGATAATAAAACAACAAAACACAAATATACCTGCAACGACCTCCTCTACGGTCTCGGCTTCCTCTGCAGTCAGGTTGAAGGCCTGACTACGACCTCCAGATGGGCCTCCCTGAGGAGCGGCTCTCCTCTGACCGAAAACCTACCTCTGAGGTAGGAGTGGTTGTCCGCCCTGACCACGACCAAGCGCTCCCCATGGAGCAGAGCCTCAACCCGGTGCAAGGGTCCTAGACTTTGGGCAATTGTGAACCATGTGGTCGCTACCACCACACAGGAGGCACTGACAGTTAGCTGCCCTACAGTTCTCGCGCAAGTACCTAGTCCTGTGACAGTACGAACAGACTGGGTTTGCCTTGTGAGCAGCAGGTGCATAAGGTAGTGCCCTGGCTGGAAAGGTCAGAGCTGACCTCCTGATAGGCCCTCCAGATGGCCTAGCGGTGACAGGATGCGAAGCAGACCGCTGAATGGCACGCCTCTGCCTACTATTCTGCTCCTGGCTTCTAGCAGCCTCCAGGATGTCTGCATAGGATTGCAGTCGCAAAGAAGCCAAGCGATCTTGGATCTCAATGTCCAAGCCCAACATGAAATGGCAGCCCTTATCTCTATCATTTGCCACCATGGAAGTGGCAAAGCGGCTCAGTCGGGTGAATTTCGTAGCATACTCATCTATGGTTCGACTCCCCTGGTTCAAGATAGCGTCTTAGTTAAACATTGGTATATTTATGAAATAACAATGAAAATTGCATAACAAACACTATCTGACTAACCTGAGTAAGCACGAAAAATTGCCACTCCATTCCATTCCTTGTTACATCGGAAAAGAACTTTGTGAGAAAGCTCTCTCTGAAGATGTCCCAAGCAATGGGGCGCTCTAGCCTTTCCATCTCAGCTCGCCACCAGATGTGGGCGAGGTCAACAAGCTGGATGCTCATGACACATCCACTCGGTCAACATCTGCTATTCTTACCGTGATCAACAGCTGTTCAGTCCCGATGAGCCATTGCTCGGCTTCCAGTAGACCTTCAGTACCTGCGAATTTGTCTGGGTGTAGCCTTATGAAGTCCGCTACATTGCCAGGTCTCGGTGGCAACACCCCGAGCACAGGTACAACATGCTCTTGATTGGCAGCTCCTAAAGCCACCCTCATCAATTCACTATGTTCCCGTTGCTTCTGCATCATCTGTTACATCATCAACTTATTCTGCTCATGCTGCATTTGCATCACTTGAGAAATAGTGGGCTCTTCCGGCTGGCCGGAAGAACAAGCACCTCTCCTAAGCATTTCCATAATCTGTGCAATGGTGAGCTCTTTGGGCTGCTCATTTTCAGCACGGGAAGAAGAAGTACATTTTCTAGCCATGTCCTGAAATTAGAATCAAATAGTCAGCATCCAGATTTATAAGTTGTTTATCAATTATCCATGTGATTCACGGGTTGTACATATTGTTAAGTCAGACCAGTTAAACTCAAACTAATCAGGGTCCAATCCCAAACAAGTTAGAGTCTGACCTGACTCTGATAATACTAAAAACCTTGTCACACCCCACTTCCCAAAAGTACGGAATGCAAGCACGTGACACGGCCCAACGAATGACTTACGCCATCCATAGGCTGTTATTGATCCAACTCAACAATATAAACAAGAAATAAAACAACCACACATGTAGTGAAAGAATAATCACATAAATAACGACATTGGAAGTTAATACATAAAAATAACCAACATCAAAATAACCCAACATCTGGAATTTTAACAAACAACATTCAGGTCGATGCCCACAATACAAGAAATAACATTTGTTCAATTTTATTAGAGTTATCAAATAGAGCAATATTTATTTTAGCAGCGCAGCAAAACATCTCCACCATTGTTGCTCCCCTACCCCGTCAGGTAAATCTCCTTGATTACCTGTAAGTTGTTCATCTAAAGAGAGGAAAAAGAAAGTCCTTAGAGCAAATCGTGGACATGCAAGTAGAGAAACAGAGAAACAAATGACAATGGTGGTATAGCAATGAATTCAATAAACGATAAAATCAATAGTGTTGAACAGTGACAAAACAATAATTGTACAGTATGCAATAACTATGATTTATCACAATAACGATAAACAATATCAATAATGGCAACAATAACGATAACACTGTTTAATAAAGATAACAATATGCAATGATAATGTGATGAGAGCTTTAATTCTACTATTTATTTTTTTTAATCCTAGCTAATGCACGTACTACTGTGTCCCATGTATGCCGTACCATAGGTTCGATGCATACAATCAATTTCGTTTAGACTAAGGTGGTAGATTCTATAGTTCATGTACTCGGAAACAATATTCAATAATGACCGATGACCGAATCAATCGAGATACTGAAGTCAGTAATCTGTAATTAACCGATGACCGATATGACCAATAGACCAATAGACCGATAGACCGATAGACCGATAAATAGGAAAACACGGGCCCCTCTTCCGAGTACAGTCACTATGTCATCAACTACCCTTGTCAACCCTTAACCCCGGCTTGATTTACATTCTTTATTCAATTAACACACAATAATGCAATTAATAAAGGACACTAGAAAAGGTGACAAAACAACCCTAAGATCATGCAATATACCCTACACAATTAAAAGCACCAATTCAACACTATAGGTATAATTATATATTATAAAACATAGAATCCCAATTCTGGACAGCCATAGGTTGCTGTACCAAAATCAGAATTTCCGTTACTACAGGATTGCAAATGCGAATCCGTCAGAAGTTCTTGAAACTAGACTCCTGCCCGGTTCCAACGCATATTTAAAGTTCCCATTCCGACAATGGTAGCTAGGTGAAATTCAGTGTTCTTTACAGATTTTAGTTTCTGACTGGTTATCGATGTTGACTAATTTCAGTTGTAAGGGCAGTAAATAATCATTGAAAAAATCAGTAAAAATAATTTTTATCACCCTAAGCATGTTATCTACAAATCTGGAATTTATCTTGGCCATATTTGATCATTAGTTCACTTATTTTATCAGCCTAACCTGGTATGTACATGAATCTGAAATTACAGCGCAGCAGTAGCAAAAAGGTCATAACTCAGGCAATACAAGTCGGAATTCAAAAATTCTGGATGTTATTGACATCTAGACACTTAGGGATACGTTTCATATTCAGTAAGTGACTTATTTTAATGACGTTATCTAGGTTGAAACAGCACAGCAAGGTTCAGGTTGGCGTAAATTTTCAGAATGTCAACATGTTCTTTTTGAATAAAACGATTAAAAAGTTAAGAATGATGAATTGGGGTTTAACAATCATAAATCACAGCGAGCCATTCCTATGTGAACATGGTATTAAGATATATAATGTCCATAACTCTACTAATTATAACCAACTAATTCATCGTTATCAATCACATGAACAATCAACCCTAATATACAATATACAATAGTTGTGTTTAATGTCATGAGATGAAATGTAACAATAATTTCCTATTCTTATAGTCAATAACTAACTACATGGGTGCATGTAAGATCCCTATACGTTAGAGGCAAAAAGACGACACGAAGTCGAGATTATCACTTGGATTCGCTCGTGTAAATCTGTAGTATCCCAACGATAGATACAATAACATTATACGATATTCAACATGGATCCACTTGCGGAATTCAATAAAAGTCTCGAATATGATACAATAAATATTCGATAAAAAATGACTTGCCTTTTTGACGATTAGATCCGATAAATATAAGAATCCAAGACACGTGCGAGCTACGTGCCAACACTGAACAGCAAGCACATAAGATCAACAGCACAACAGCAATAAGATCAACACTGGATCCCCCCAACAGCAACGGCTCCTTTGGATTTGCTGTACTTAAACAGCAAACAGCAGGATTGACCAATCCCGCTTCGCCAAAACACCAAACAGGGAAAGACAGATTCCCCCTTTCCAAACACCACACAGCAGAATGCACCACTCTCGACTCTTCTTCTTCACGCGACTGAGAGAGGGAGAGAGTGATGGCGACTGCGGCGGTAGGGGCGGCGGCGGCAGTAGCGACGACGACGCGTGGCGATGCTGTGGTCAAGGAGCAACGACAGTGGCAGGGGCTGGCGCGCTCGAGCGGCTCTGTTTCCCTCTGCAAACAGAGGAGGCGAGAGCGGCGGGGAAACTCGAGTGTTCGACGAAGACGATGAGGGCGAGGGTCCTGCGGTGGTTGCGGTGGAGTAAGGAGGTCGAAGACGAGGCGGCAATGGGTAATGGGGATGGATATTGGTGAAGGCGGGATGGGTTATGGGTTTCGGTTGAGTTGGGTTCGAGCGATGGAATGGAAGAGGCGGGGAGACGAAGAGGAAGGGGATGGCGGGGCGAGGTGGAAGGATCGAAGGTGGTCAGAGCAATGGGTTCGGTGAAGGATGGTTTGGGCGATGGGTTGAAGCGGAAACGGGGAGAGGACCGTGAGCGGAAGAGGGGGTTGCACAGTAGGATAGGTTAGGGATGAACAGTAGGGATCTTTTGGGGTTGGGGTTAAACAGTGCGGCTGGCTCCTAGGATATTTGGTTAGTATTGATTAAAATAGTAATGGGGATAGATTTTGGGGCTTAATATTTGTGATTGAGTTTTCAAATTTTGGGGGTTACATATTGTGGAGATTGTGGGGAGTGATTAGGAGGGATCTTAGGGATTGACTATTAGGGAGAAATTGGGGGTGGTTTTGGGTTAGTGGGTTTGGGTGAGAGATCCAATAGGAGGTGGATATAGGATTTTGGGTACAAAATAGATCAATTAGGAGGACAATTCACAACCTAATTAGGACAAGGCAAAATTATAAAATTAAGTCTGAATTAAGAATACAAGGAGTAGATTTAAAATGATCAACTGAGATCAGGAATAAATTATTAATAACATTAGAATAAATATTATTCAACACAAATTAGAATTACAATGGAGATTACAATTGAGATCAATAACAAAAGGAAAAAAATGAAAACGGGAATTACATGTTTCAACACTCACAATTTTTCCTCAAGTTAGAGATCTCCTAAGTGAATGCAATTTGAACTATTGCCGTTAATCCCGACAGCATGTGAATTTTTTTACGGGTGTCTTTATTGGCAACAATAGTATCAAAATAACATAGGTCGTTATTGCCGATAGTGTTTTATGTTGACGTGGTCAAAAGTGGACCAGTTGGTAAATATTTTTGAAAGTGGGTCAATTTGGTATATATTTTCAAAAATTGGGTCCGTACGGAAACAAATTGCTCCTATTTATCATATATAGTCAACTTAGCATTGTGCATTTAGGCCACTGTAGTGGTGGCTAGCTGAGGGATGAGTTTGGCACTAGCGTGCAAGCACATTTCCCAGTTATGGCCAATACTGTTAACAATGAATGCCATCACTTTGCCTAAGTTATAGTGATTTGTTCACGAAGGGGATCTTTCTAATTAGGATTATTTGAATCTTTTACCTTCTTTTTTTAAAGTGCACAGTTTCAATTAAGTTTGCAGGTTATAGCAGTGTACTTGCCGAAAAATCACTTTTGGACTTGTTGAATATTGGAAGTCCGGTTGTTATATGATAACTTCGTGTGAGACCTTTCTCCACAAAATATTTGCTTAGAGCCAATTTCTGTTTATTTTCCATAGCCCCAGCGGATAATTTGTGGAAGAAATAAATCTAAACCTTGTAGCAGGGCCCGCCCTGAGTTTTCGGGGGTCCTAGACGAACTTCCGAAATGGAGCCCCTATGAGCATCTGTAGTCGTGGGCTATATACCCAAATTTTGGAAAAATTTGGAAAAAAAGAGCTGCAGTCGTCGTCCAAATTTGCAAAATTTGGTTGTACAATGAATAGTGTCTTGCCATATATAGCAGACGATCTGGCAAAATGCAAAATATAGCTAACGGGATATTTTTTTTCGTCCTTGTAAAGAGATGAAGGAAAATTCCCGTCACTTTGATTTTTTTTTAAACGGATGATAAACAATGGGGCGTCGTTTATTAAAAAAATAATAATAAAAAAAATTGGGTGTCGGACGGTGTATTATACACCGTCCCAACCAATTTGAATAAGACAAAAAGGCTGGGCCAGTGTGGATTCCACCATCCCATGCCATTTTCCAATTTTTTTTTTTTAATTTTTATTTTTTGTCTTTTAGTGCTAAAAAAAAAATTTTTTGAAAAAAATAAAAAATTGGGACGAAGAGATAATCGATCGTCCGGCCATTTTTTAGCTTTCAACGACTGCAGCGCGCACCCATATTTTCTATTTCCAAAAGCCAAATACCCAAAATTTAGCGACGAACGACTGCAGATGCTCTAATAACATATATATATTTTTTACGCACGAAATACATACCTATATTTACAAGGAAAGTTCAAAATTGGAGGCCCAAAAAAATCGCAAATTCTGCGGGGGCCCGAGGAGGCCGCCATACCCGCCTCTATACTGGGGCCGGCCCTGCTTGTAGGTTACGTCGGGAGGTCTATTCAACATTGATTGTAGGACCTTGACTTTGAATACTACTATTAATTTGATTTTTTTTTTTTTTTCCAATGCGAGACGATTCAATGTATGACTTGTCATCCTGAGCTAGAGTGGAACTTTCTCACCTCCAGCATACTTATAACTCAGACGAACTAAGCTGAAGTATTAACCACCATCAAAATGTCTCTCAAATCTATTCCACCTCCATGTGTAGTGTTGTTCCTTACTTTCTTATACTGCACTCAACTTAATCTTTGCAAAGGAGCTCCCATCTCTGGCTGCAAACTGAGTGAAAGAAATGCCCTCCTTGACCTAAAGTGAGGTCTCAAACACAACTCCAACAGGCTTTCATCCTGGATTATTAGCGAGGAGAGGACTGCTGCACTTGGGAAGGTATTGCCTGTAATAACATCACTGGGCATGTCGTTCGATTGGATCTTTATAATAATAGCCTTGGACAGCTTTCAAAACTCATTTGGTTAGATCTCAGTGCAAACCTTTTTGAAGGGGCCATCTCTGAAGCACAGTTTACTAATCTAACGAGACTAAAGAATCTGGATCTGTCATCAAACAAGCTAGGCCTAAAAGTAAGTCTGGATTGGGTCCCTCCATTTCGGCTTGATTTCATCAGCATGGGTTCCTGCATGCATGCTTCGGCCTCAATTCCCTACGTGGCTTAAGACACAAAGAAACGTTTACTACTTAGATATTTCCAATGCTGGTATTCTGGAACCTTTGCCAGACTGGTTTCGGATCGAATTTGTTTTCCTGCTCATCAGATGACTGACTATCCATGCATGTTAAATAGTACTAGGTTTACCCATTGATACGTGCCTACGGCACGTCTTCGGAACGGTGCATCTTGTTTGATCATATAAAATACTTTTGGAGATCCAGCAAATTAATTGAAGTAGCAAACATATTATAAGAGAAACTTTTGGGGTCCTACAAAAAACATATTATATGACTTTTTTGATTTCTTTTAATTCTTTTTAAAATTTTAAAATTTTAATTTTTTTAGTTATATGAGAAACTTTTGGGGGTCCAACAAAAAACATATTATATGACTTTTTTGATTTCTTTTAATTCTTTTTAAAGTTTTTAAATTTTATTTTTTTTAGTTTTTTAATTTGTAATTTTTATAAAATTTTAAATTTTTTTATTTTCTTAATTTTTTGAATAGAAGAGTTAGAGAGAGAGAGAGAAAAATAAATAATTAAATAAATATATGAGTTTTTTCAAATTTTAATTTTTTTTTATTTTCTTAATTTTTTGAATAGAAGAGGGAGGGAAAGAGAGAGAGGAAGAAGAAATTAAATAAATATAGGAGTTATTTGAAAATTTTGCCGAAATGCCCCTGTTTTTGAAAATAATTAGCGAACTACCATTGTTTTCGAAACATTTAGCCATTTGCCCTTGTCTGTGACATGTCAGCAACAAACGTGATTGGGAATCACGGCATCAGTTATTTTGATGCCGTGTTTCCCAATAACGGCATCTGTATATGAAAAAATTTACGTACCGTTATTCCCAATAACGGCATTGGTTATTTTTAAAAAATAGAGCTCTACTTTATTAATCTTGACTCGAGATTAATTCCAAATATGAAATAAACTGATGCCGTTATTCTGGAGAACGGCATCGTTTATAACTGATGTCGTTCTTCAGAATAACGGCATCAATTATTTACTTTTTGCAGTAATATACTCGAAAAATCCTTCCTCTTCCCCCTTTCTCTTCCGCTCGTGCCTTCCTCATTTCCAAACAGAAAACCCTAGACGAAAACCCTAGACGATCTGAAAAAAAAAATCCACTAGATCTTTTGGTGTGTTGTTGACTTCTATTTCGGAGTGTACTCCTCAATCCTTCATCCAGAGTTCATTCTCATTCCGATTCCGAAATCTTTGTAAGTAACTAAAAACCCTAATTTGTATTTTGTATAGTTGATTTTGACTGTTTTATTATGTAGTATAGTACAAATATTGTAGGTTAGGGTTATTGAAGTAGTAATTTTGGAAGTACTTCAAGTATTGTAGGTTAGGGTTTACTAAATGTTGAGTTTTTGAGATGCTCAAATTCTTAAATATTCAAGTGATTTACGTTTGAAGTCGGGGTTATGAAGATCCTGATACACTTAATTTTGGTGCTTGTTGCTCATGCACTCAATTTTCCTAATTCACGGGGATATCCTAATACACTCATCTTTGGTGCTTCTTGCTTATTGAAAATCATAATTCACTAGCAGATCTCTGCTCATGCACTCAATTTTTCTACTGAAAATGTTGTTGATTAGTCTTCGTTAATGTGTACAGGCCAATGGATCCTGCACAACCATCTTCTTCGCATGGTGTTGGTGCTTCTTCTACGCCGTCATTTGGACCACGGGGACATCCGGATCCATTAGATCCTACAGTTCTGTTTCTCCAAGAAGACCACAGATCACAGGCCGTTTGGACCGGGGATGTGGAGAAGATGAGTTTTAGGACGCACAAGGTCATGCCTGTCCTCAAGAACTGTATTGCTATGGAACATTATTTAGTTAGCAGTGGGTTAGCGGTATGTCAAAGCTGACCAACATAAAGTGTGATCACGCCTTGCTTACCGCACTGGTAGAGCGATGGAGGCCGGAGACACACACCTTCCACTTACCGTGCGGTGAGATGACGGTCACCCTACAAGATGTAGCGGTGATTTCGGGTCTTCCAATTGACGGGGTGGCCGTCACAGGCAATCTGATGTTCAACAAGGTTGCACTAGCACGAGATTATTTGGGGTTGGATGTTGATGAAGTTGACCACGGCATATGGGTTGGGGAATCCATTAGGCGTTCATTCCTAGAAGATAGTTTCACTCACATTCGAGTCGCACCTGTGCATACGGACATCGAGATCCAGAACTACACGCGGGCATACGTACTGTCGATGATTGGAGGGATCCTATTCCCTAACTCTTCAGGTGACGTAGTCCACCTCATGTATCTTCCATTGATAGCTGACCTACAGACAGCCGGCAGGTATAGTTGGGGAAGTGCAGCTCTAGCCTCCCTTTATCGTGCACTCTGCAACTGTTCGTTGGGTTCGATTCAGATGACCGGGCCGATGTCCATCCTGCAGATTTGGTGTTGGGAAAGAATACATCTCGGCCGACCCCGTGTGACCGTACTATCAGAGAGTTGGAGGGATGTACATGATAATCCCGTGATGAGAGCTCCTCTCGGTGCATACTGGGCGGGGAAGCGTACGTGGAGGGATAACCCACGTGGTGTCCTAACTTATTACAGGGACGAGCTAGATCAATTGAGGGAAGAGCTCGTCAATTGGACCCCGTACACGGATGAGAGACTGGCTCGTCTACCACCTATTTGCACTGCTCATGCGCAGTTGTGGTTGACCTTAGCTCTGCTAGTGAATTTCTCAGTTGTGGAGTTTTATTATCCCGGCCGTGTTCTTCGGCAATTCAATGCACAACAACCCGTCCCCGTGAACACATTATACGATCGTAGACTACACAACATCACGGGCCAAGGTCGTTTACCGAACATGGATTGGGCCGATCACCACCGCGCGTATGTAGGAGCATGGAATGAGCGGAGGTATGAGTTGGTAGTCGAGGGTGTTGAGTATCCGTACGATGGATCAATGCAAACTACTTATATGTCCTGGTACCGTCGCATAACGCGAGTTTATATCCAACCCAAAACGGATTTTCCAGCGGGCATCCAAGAACCTATACCTGCGATTCATGTTGAACCACCACCGGCATTTTCATCATCACAGCCGATGTACCAACCGAAGGCCTCATCATACCGTATAATGGTAAGTTAGATTGTTTGTTGAATTTGAATTATTTCGTTCCGTTCTACTTATGCATCTTCACTTACAATATATATCGTTTACTATTATAGATAGAAAGCACATGGGACATGGCTAGAAAATGTGCGAATGTGTTGAAGAGCAATGCCAATAAGGCATGCAAAGAATTGGCACGAGACCTCCTGTGCAATTGTCGTACCTCTCTTGAAGAGGTTGGAGATGGTCCTCGTTTCAATGAACTTATGCGTTCAACCGAAGCTCCACGCCAACAAGAACGGTCTACCGCTAGCCAAGCTTTACCTCCACCACAACCAGCTTTGCAATTGGGACCCCCATCAGAGCGTCGAAGACACAAGACCGTTCGTGATCCTCCACCGCAAAGCCAATTGGAAAATCCGGAGATTGAAGAAGGAGGAGGTGGCGAAGAAGGAGGAGCTGGTCCAAGTGGACCCCCAACGCAAGAACAACGGGAACGTAGGCGGAAAGTCCCGGCTCGGATGAGGAAAGCACCCAAACATTACACTGATTTTCACTAGCAATTACCTTTAATTTATTCATCAAAAATTTCAAACCAAATTTTTTATGAAAATTGCTAGCAAAGTGCCGCATACAATACCGATGATATGCAAAAGGTTCCCTCCACGTGCCAAACTCATTTCCCATTGCTGATAAAATACCGGCATGTCGATCCGAGATGACGCAAAGACCTTCACGTTCTGTCACATAGCACCGAATACAGTTCATGAACCATGTCCATGTTTCTATACTTTCGCCGTCAACAAGTGCAAATGCAAACGGAAACAACCTACCGTTTGCGTCTGGTGAAACCGCAATCAACAAACAGCCTTTGTATTTTCCGTACAAATGAGTACCGTCAACACTTATAACTGGTCTACATGATTTGAATCCTTCAATCGAGGGACCGAATGACCAAAAAACACTCTTAAATGTTTCTATACCCGGCCCAGTCGTAGTCTTCGCCCACTGTACAGCCGTACCCGGATTCGAAGCTTGAATTGCATTGAATAGGTATGGTAATTTAGTGTACGCTGTTTCAAAAGAACCATATAGTTTCTCAATTGCTTTATGTTTTGCCTTCCAAGCTTTCCAATATGATATTGTGTATTGGAGCCTACCCTTCACCTGCCCAATTATGGCTCTTGGTGTTACTGTGAGTTGTTCCCTCAGAGTATCTATTATCAGCATCGATACAACCGTCGAGTCAATTTTGCTGTGATCCTGAGTCAATGTAGGATTCACACATGTGTGTACACCTTCAAGTTGTTTCACCACAAAATAATCACGACCTTTGGGAATAATTGCACGCAAGCGCCATGGACAACCGACGACATTTTGAAGTGATGGATTTTCTGCAATCTGCTCGGCTGAATGGTTGATGGGAGCGTATTTACATTTCACATGGTACAGACAACGATCTGATTTTACCGTCACGAATTCCCTGTGGTTCTTCACGGCATACATCTTGACTTGATGTTGTAGAGCATCTTTGGATGGAAATCTTTGACCTATGAAGAGTTCATCCAAGTTGGAAGACCCAATGGAAGACTGGCCATGTTCATGTACGGTGGCACGGGACATCCATTCGCTTGACTGCGATCCACGCATAGCTGGACCTGTGTCTTGACTCGGCAACACGCGGGCATTGTTAACCGGCACATGAACATTGGCATCAACAACCGGCACTTGAACATTGGCATCAACAACTGGAGCTTCAAGGGCGATCTCCTCATCATCATCCTCGAGACCGCGTACCTCATCTTCTTCCTCTTCTACCAAGTTGTTATTTACAACGGCGTTATCAAAGTCTGTCAAAGCAATGCCAGCTACCAAAAAATTTTGTGGCAATGGGGTCGGATGGAGCGACTCGTATTCGGAGGAAACAGGTTCCGTTGGAGTTGTGCTAGTTTCTCCAACAGTATTAGAAATCCTTGCGTGTGACTCTTCAGATGGTCTCAGAATCCTAGTTGGCCTTGGACCGTCGATAACAACTCTTGTAGTATTTGGAAGCCTCGTTTGATCAATATATAACTCAACTATATTCCAACCACAACTTGGATGAAGTGTCCTAAGCAGGACAGACCTCAGAGAACTGTCACTGTCTATGGGTACCAACATGAAGTACTGCCCATCCCCTTTACCAGCAGAATAACGGGCTCTCAATCTCAGAGTCATTTCACTTCTGTCCCAATTGGTTACTTCATATATCTTATCTGTTAATTCTGAGTAACCAAAATTGGGGGTAGCCCAAATAATTACCGGTTCAACATCACTATAAGAATATCCAATTTTTGGATCCTTAATTACTTCACCCCCAAAATATAACCATATAGGGATATCAAATTCCATACCTATGCATAAAAATTAAAACATATTCAAATCATTCACTACTCAAAATGTGATGAATCTTTGAAATAAAAATCAAACATAAGGTTAGTATGATAATACCTTTCAAATGATACCAAAAAAACCACCGGCAAAATTTTCGTTGATGCGGAAGACTGAAAATGAGAGTGGGAGTGAGGAGTTAGGATGTATGCAATTTTATAGGACTCAAATGGTTGAAAATTTTTGATTATGAGATCTAGGGTTTGTGGGTAAAAGGGGTGATGTGAGAGAGATGCGTTTTACAAACCAGAAGGGGAAGAAAAGGGGAGAAGAAAAGGGGTTTCGCTTATAGGGATTTGTGCAAAAAGTAAATAACTGATGCCGTCATTCTGAAGAACGGCATCAGTACAAACGATGCCGTTCTCCGGAATAACGGCATCAGTTCATTTATTTTTTGACTGCCAAATCTCGAGCCATTGTTGATACAATATAGATCGAAACTCAAATTAACCAATGCCGTTATTGGGAATAACGGCATGGCAATTTTCTCAAATAGAGATGCCGTTATTGGGAATCACGGCATGCAATTAGCTGATGCCGTGATTCCCAATCACGTTTGTTGCTGACGTGTCACAGACAAGGGCAAATGGCTAAATGTTTCGAAAACAAGGGTAGTTCGCTAATTATTTTCAAAAACAGGGGCATTTCGGCAAAATTTTTGGGTTATTTAGGGTGGAGGATTTGAATTTGAGTTTTGGGGAGAAACTTTTAGGAGGAAAAATATATTTTGTCAGGTTAGATCCGGGCCTTTGATTTTTAGGGGATTGAAAGAAAACTACTTGATAGCTTTCTTTGTGTTTTATTATATAGATATCCGGAATGGAATCACTAGCAAGCTGCCCGATTTTATCTGATTTGTCTATCTCAATTTACGATTTGAATTCCAACTAGCTACCTTGAAGGACAACCCTTTCCTAATATTTCTTTACACATGGAGTACTTGGATCTATCAAATAATTCTCCCTCGTCAACTTCTTCTTTCTTCTAATTGCAGTCTCAGAGAAGAAGTTATATGGAGACATATGAGAACTTGTAAGCCTTGTTGGAATGATGAGCTTGAACTTGTCTGGAAATCATCTAACGGGAGAGATACCACAGAATATTGGTTTACTGCATTCCTTGTAGTCTCTTGACTTATCCAGAAATGTTTTTAAAGGTGCAATTCCTTCAAGTATGACTTCTCTTACATTTTTAAGTGACTTGAACCTGTCGTATAACAATTTATTGGGAAGCATTCCTTCCGGAAACAAGATTTCTACCTTCAGTAACCAATCCTATGTCGGAAATCTTTGTCTTTGCGGGTTTCCACTTACAAAACATGCCATACTAATGGCACCGATCAGGGTTTAGTCGGTGTAAGTGTTGGATCAAATATGTGGTGTCTTTATGTTGGTATCGGACCTGGATTTGTGGTTGGGTTCTGGGCAGTTCTAGGTACATTACTGATGAGGACATCTTTCCAGTTTAGGATTTTTATTTTATTTCCTTTTTTTTTTGTTTCTGGCAATTATAGCCATATGTAATCTTTTTGTAATTTTTAGATTCTGAGAATATTTTGGAGATGTGTTTCAAGATGTAATTGAGCTCATTTAAAGGCCCTGAGATGAATGAGAAAAGCATGTCATTATTGATATAAAAAAAAAAACTGTGTTGAGTTTTGCTCTTCCTTTCTCTCTTTTGTGTGATACAACTGAGATCTGCAAATTAGGGTTTGTGATAAATCCTAATCTAGTTTTAGAACTAGTGATTAGTTCTAAAATTTATCCCCAATTAAAAATCCCCACAAATTTTCCAAAATCCCCAATACAAATCATAATCCCCTAATCAAACCCTAATCCCAAATAAAAAACCCTAATCCCCCACCAGCCGCCACTTCAACTACCTCCTTTCTTCTTCTTCCTTCTTCGATTTCCCAACCCACCCAAACTCCTATCCCGATTCCCACCAACCAACCTCACCGGCGTCTTCTTCTTCTCCGATCCAGCCCCACCCTCACGCCATCACCCTCTCCCTCTCCCGCCACCACCATCAGCCCCGAAACCCCCAAATCCATCCCTCCTCCTTCACCTTCGACCACAGCCCCCCCCGGCGACCAACTCCCTCACCCCAAAACCCCACCACCACTACAGCCTCCACCCGAAGAACCCATCCTCATCCTCCACTCCACCGTTTGCTGCTCCCGCCATTGCTACCGACCACCTCTTCACTGTTCGAGCCATTGCCTGCCTCCAGTCGTCGGCACTGCCCTCCTTCTTCACCATCTTCCTCGCCTCAACTCCCTCGCCGTTGACGCCGCCCCTCCCACTCACCGTCAACCCCGCCGTCGGCCAGCCTTGCTGTTGTTGCTGCCGCCCTTCTATCGTTGCTGCGTTGCTGTACTTCGAGATCTACGCTGGTCGTCTACGTATTCGGTATACTCTTTCCACTATTAATATTTGTGTTTTACTGCCTTATCATCTAGTTTATTATCTGATTTATCTGTCGACCACAAAATAATTGAGATTGAGTGATCCACATGCTAGATTAGAGTACAAATCGATATTGGATTTATTACTTGCTAACATATAGGAATTTAATTATTGATTGAGGTTGAATTATTAATTGGAATTGTTAGCATAGTTCAGTTCTTGAAAATCCATCAAACCCGTTAACTGTTTTAAATTTCTAACTTAGATCAGAACTTTCATGTTGGTAAAATTAACTCATTAAAATTCTTGGAAAATTCTCTATTTTAGGGTTGGTTTTACATCATTTTGGTATCAGAGCAAAGGTTCTTAAAACCTTAGTTCTTGCATCGTAGGCATCATTTTTGCATTCATTTAGTATCGTGTAGTCTTTTATTTTATTTTTATTTTATTTTAGTTTAGTCTAAAATCATTTAAAAAAAAAAAAAAAAAAATTAGGACACACACGGCCCCTAGCTTCCACTTTTGATGAATGCGTCTTCGCAGCACCATCACAGACCCTGAAGAGCCTTTTCTATCCCTTCCCAATCACCCAATTAGGAACCCTAGACTCCCCAGACCTGAAATGGACAACTCTGATATCTCCGCTACCCTAGCTGCCATCCAAGCAACTCTTGCCAATATCAATCAGAGGCTTGAAAAAGTGGAGCTAAATCAAACCATTGTCCCTGAGCTTCATGCCCATCGTCAGATCCCTCAAGGGAATGTTCATGACGATCGACGTCAAGAACGTGACCCTGACGAACATTATAAAAAGAACGTTAAGGCTGACGTTCCCCAGTTTGAAGGCCACATGAAACCCCAAGCTTACCTCGATTGGATCCGTGCCATGGACCACTATTTTGTGTGGTTCGACATGAGCGAAGCCCTTAAAGTTAAATTTGCAACTATGAAATTAACGGGTAATGCTCAACAACATTGGACCAATCTTGAACATGCCCGCAGAGGCCGAGGCCTGGCATCCATAGCCACTTGGGAGGCCATGAAAGAGAAGCTCACTGAGAGGTATGTACCGTTATCGTTCCACACCCGATTGCTAGATTTGTGGAACCTATTGTATCAAGGAAGTAAATCCATACAAGAATATGTAGATAAATTTGATGACTTCCTTATTCGGTGCAACGCGTTAGGTAAAGAGAGTGAAGAACAAACTCTCTCTAGGTTCAGAGCTGGACTACGAGCTGACCTTAGGAACGAGCTAATCTATAGAAATGTGGACTCAATAGCTGCAGCCTATGCCCTAGTCCTCAACATGGATTCCCTTAAAGCTAATTCTGATTCTAGGTCCAGCGACTCGAGAGATCATTCCTCTAGAATGACCTCTACTGACCCACCTAGACCTCAGCCTCCCTCTCAGCACCCCAATAAATCTTACCCCAGCAAATCTAATTCAAATTTTAATTCACATAGAGATGAACATAAGGGTAAGAACATCGAAAGAGATTACAGTAAGATTGACCCTCTCACTAAGTGCTATAAATGTAAGGGATACGGTCATGTTGCTGGCAACTGTCCTAGTCCAAGTAGGATTAATATAGTAGAGGGTACCGCAGTCATTGCTGATGAGCCCGTCAATGAGTTCACCTATGAACCTAATATAAGTGATGACTTTGATGAAAAGGAGGATGACCCGTTTCTCAATTGTATTCAGCCTATCCAGTCAACTCTATTGAGTATACCCGAGACACTCATTCCTTCCCAAGTCACTTGGCAACCCATAGATTTTACTCATGTATTAGAACATCACAAAGTCACAGAGTCTGCACCCACATTTGCATATAACATTCATGACTTGCATAGAGAAATTTCCAAGGAACTTAATGAGAATAATTTTAACTACAAGTTAATAGCAGATACTAGAAGGAAATTTATAACTTTTGATATTGGTGACGAAGTGATGGTTCGGATTCATCCGGAACGGTTTCCTGTTGGACCCGTTAAGAACTTGAACATACGTGCTGCAGGCCCATTTAAGATTCTACATGCAATCAATAATAGTACCTATGTCGTTGACCTTCCTGAAGGTTTTGGCATAAGTACGATTTTCAATATCGAGGATCTAGTACTTTATGAAGGCTCACAATTCAACCCTAGAAATTTTCTTATAGATGAGCCTACCCTGCAGCCTAATGGTGAGACTCCCTCATTACCTCCACTACCAGATATTACTTACCCATCGACAGAAGAATTGGATAATATTTTAGATGATCAGATAATCTCTACCAGAGATGATGGTATGCACAAGTATTTGGTAATGTGGAAAAATAAGCCGAAGTCGGATGACACTTGCAGTGATCGTGAGGGGCTCTCGCAGCTGGATCCAGATCTTTTGGAGCACCATGGCAGGATCACTGGTTTTGACTCGACTGGGTCGAGCTCTCTCCCACCCGGAGAGAATGATGAGGACATCTTTCCAGTTTAGGATTTTTATTTTATTTCCTTTTTTTTTTTGTTTCTGGCAATTATAGCCATATGTAATCTTTTTGTAATTTTTAGATTCTGAGAATATTTTGGAGATGTGTTTCAAGATGTAATTGAGCCCATTTAAAGGCCCTGAGATGAATGAGAAAAGCATGCCATTATTGATAAAAAAAAAAAAACTGTGTTGAGTTTTGCTCTTCCTTTCTCTCTTTTGTGTGATACAACTGAGATCTGCAAATTAGGGTTTGTGATAAATCCTAATCTAGTTTTAGAACTAGTGATTAGTTCTAAAATTTATCCCCAATTAAAAATCCCCACAAATTTTCCAAAATCCCCAATACAAATCATAATCCCCTAATCAAACCCTAATCCCAAATAAAAAACCCTAATCCCCCACCAGCCGCCACTTCAACTACCTCCTTTCTTCTTCTTCCTTCTTCGATTTCCCAACCCACCCAAACTCCTATCCCGATTCCCACCAACCAACCTCACCGGCGTCTTCTTCTTCTCCGATCCAGCCCCACCCTCACGCCATCACCCTCTCCCTCTCCCGCCACCACCATCAGCCCCGAAACCCCCAAATCCATCCCTCCTCCTTCACCTTCGACCACAGCCCCCCCCGGCGACAAACTCCCTTACCCCAAAACCCCACCACCACTACAGCCTCCACCCGAAGAACCCATCCTCATCCTCCACTCCACCGTTTGCTGCTCCCGCCATTGCTACCGACCACCTCTTCACTGTTCGAGCCATTGCCTGCCTCCAGTCGTCGGCACTGCCCTCCTTCTTCACCATCTTCCTCGCCTCAACTCCCTCGCCGTTGACGCCGCCCCTCCCACTCACCGTCAACCCCGCCGTCGGCCAGCCTTGCTGTTGTTGCTGCCGCCCTTCTATCGTTGCTGCGTTGCTGTACTTCGAGATCTACGCTGGTCGTCTACGTATTCGGTATACTCTTTCCACTATTAATATTTGTGTTTTACTGCCTTATCATCTAGTTTATTATCTGATTTATCTGTCGACCACAAAATAATTGAGATTGAGTGATCCACATGCTAGATTAGAGTACAAATCGATATTGGATTTATTACTTGCTAACATATAGGAATTTAATTATTGATTGAGGTTGAATTATTAATTGGAATTGTTAGCATAGTTCAGTTCTTGAAAATCCATCAAACCCGTTAACTGTTTTAAATTTCTAACTTCGATCAGAACTTTCATGTTGGTAAAATTAACTCATTAAAATTCTTGGAAAATTCTCTATTTTAGGGTTGGTTTTACATCAATTACTCTTAAAGAAGAACTGGAGAATTGCATATTTTCGATATATAGATTACCTGTATGATAGGGTATATGTGGTAATTGTTGTGAGTTTTAATAAACTTTGAGGGAATGTAGTGTAAGTGCATGTAGTTGGTTATATTTATCACTTGTTGCAAAGAGTTCGGAGTTGTATTTGTGTGTAAGAGATAGAAAGCGCCTCTGAAATTCTTGATAGATCTCTTGCTGAATTGGCAACATAAATAAATCTCTTTTGCTTGGAAATATTGTTCTCACTGTGTCTTCTTAACTTCTTTACTTATATTTCTGATAATGAAATCTACCAAAATTCCATGCACAATTCTTGATGAAATAGGACTAAATCTGGACCAGCAGAACAATGCTCTTCTAGAAAAGAACCCTTTGGGCATTTATCTAAGAAGAAATTGCCTATGATCAGGCATTTATCTCCTTTCATACAATATAACCGTAATCACATGAGTTATTGCATTCTTATCTTTTGAAGCAGCTGAAAAATATAACACCTTCATACTGACAGCTGCTGCGATTGAGAATGAACTATGAAAAGTCGATCCTTAGTTGAACTATGAAAAGTCGATTGAGAATGAACTATGAAAAGTCGATTGAGAATGAACTAGGATAAGGTTTTTCATCTATTAGGCACTGAGATTCGTTCCTTAACGAACTATTTTCTGTGAGTGTGAGCAATGCAGAGCCACTCCCTCTCTACAGAAAGCGATGAGGCTGGGTACAATTGAACTTAAAAGTTGCAACATTTTACATGGAGAGTAGTTAGCAACACACCGATGTACGTTAGCCTAGTAGTGATACTGACTCTTTCAATGGGAACAAATGAGTAGGGTGGATGGGCCGATGCGCATGTGACGATGTTGCTTGGAGCTGCAAAATTGTGGAATGAAAGGAAGTAAAAGCACAAGGTAGTTACGATAAAAAAATTTAAAAAAAAAAAGCTCAAGGTAGTCCGGTTTCTATATCTATAGTTCATTTTTTCCCCCACTTCTTCAAGGGAATGGACCGAATGGTAAATGTTGTTGTTGTTATACCTTATTGGTAATGTATGAATCATGCATCAGAGAAAAAATACAGTTGGTCTATAGAATAGAGAAATGTGTACGTAGCTTGTTGAGAATGAAAGTGGATATCACTTATCCGAATGGTGATGACATATCTCGTTCATAATCTCATTACCATCCTTAACCACGAGGTTAGCACCAGTTTCATAAGTGATACTTTTAGATTTCTAATATAACGCGAAATTCAAGCAGTTTTTTAAATGCATCCTTCCAAATGCACCATTATATTTTTATTTATTTATAGGGAACAGTGAGACTCGTCCTACCTGCAGAAGAGGGTGGAGCAGGTGCAAAGAATATGATTATGGACGGTCAGGGGCGGAGCCAGAATTTTCATCCACCGGAAGCGAATCACTACTAGATCTAAAAAATTTCATCAATAACTGTTTGAATATTGTTAAAAATTAAATTAGTATCAAACAAACAACGTGTCTTTTAATTAAGATAGTGAGCTTATAATTGCATCATCACTTAGAAAGTTGGGTTTCATTTTTATTTTCTAATGACGAGCAAAACCAAATTCATCAAAAACAACCACGCCTAAATAGAAGGATAAACTACTCATCAATTAGAAACAATTATAATAGAAATTAATTTCCTAGTTATTTAAAGTTAGGTTTCATTTTTATTTTCTAATGACGAGCAAAACCAAATTCATCAAAAACAACCACGCCTAAATAGAAGGATAAACTACTGATCAATTAGAAACAATTATAATAGAAATTAATTTCCTAGTTATTTAAACCGTGTTCTAAAAAAGGGCCTAAATGGTCACCCAATTTTCTACTAATATCTCATAAGAAATCATCTGATATTAATACTTGAAATCTCAAGCTTAGTTATAAGTTTTAACAGCCTCAAATCTCAATAGAAATTGCGACTTGCGACTTCAATCTCAAATTTTCTCATATTCTCAAATATCAAACTTCAAATCTAGATCCACAACATCCGCTCATATTCTCAACAATCTCAAATCTTTTTTTAAAAAATAAATATATTTTTTGAACAATTTCAAATCTCAAATAATTATCTCATATTCTTAAATATGAAATATACCTGACTCTGACTAAGAAACGAAAAATTAAAATGTAGAAGAGAGCAGCGTAAGAAAAGAGGGAGCGGATCGGGTCGGGTAGTGTGTGAGTGTGGGCCTCAGGAGGAGCGAGCTATTTGGGATTACATTTAAGAAAATTAAAATAAATTTTTTTACAAGGGAGCTGCCCAAGCCCAAGGGGAGCGGCCACTCACCCTGAGCTTGGTGTGGCTCCGCCACTGTGGACGGTGCTCTTGATGGTGTTGAGGCAATCTTTGGCATGCACATTGACTACCAATTTACTCACAGGAAGCATAGCTTCTGATGTGGGTGTTGAAGAATCACCACAACTCGTAGTGCTAATAGCGGAAACACACCACAAGCAATAGAAACTCTTAAGACTTAGATGAACCAAGAACAAGCTACCACAATATATGCAAGATCTCATAAGAACGCAATCAGTATGCAGAGATAACCAATACTTCTTATTCTCCAAAAAATACAATGATTACAAAAGAGATTACAACTCTCAATCTCTCTCTCCCACCTTTGAAACACTCGGCATAATTCTCTCTTGAAGTTGAACAATAATAACGGCTCACCTCTTGATTACACAAATTGATGGATTAGATCCACACAAATCCTAGAGTCTACAGCCATATATATAGCCCCAAGTAAACCCTAAAAGATAAACACAAATTCAGCAATTTGGCCTTAAACTCGTAATCCAAAAAATGCACAGCGCCGAAGTCGGTCGACCGCAACCCCAAGGTCGGTCGACCGCAACGTGCAGAGCCAAACCCGAGACACGACCGGTAGACTGCACGGTCGACCGTCACCTCTTCTGTTGGACCCTGTACACTCGAAGAACTCTCAGCAGTTTGAGTCGGTCGACCGCACCCCCGATCAGTCGACCGTAACTCTCCAGGCTGCATTCTTCTACTCGTTGTTGTATTCTCTTGTTTCTTTTTCTCCTCATCTTCTTCTCCAATTTCAAGTACTTAGTGCCGACATGTATTTGAGGCCATAATTCTTAACAATCTCCCACTTGGACCAAATACACAATGCTTCAAAGTTATTGCAATCTTTACCTTGCATTATCTATGTCAGTCTCCCACTTTCATGGAATATCCAAGTACTCCCCACCCTCATAAAGAGCACCTCCGTCCCTCCACCACGTGGAGTGCACCAATGACCCCTCATCGCCTCATGAAGGATGTGCTCCACCAATCGCATAAAGCAAGAGAAACAACCTCTCGTGTCGGATTTTGTGTTACAAGACTATAACACCCTAGATTTTTAAAATAATATTTTTGAGATTAATAAATGAATTAAAATGATTTTTTTTTATTTAATAAATATTTTTCTAAAATTTATCTTTTTACACGTGCAAAACACGTTCAAATATTTTATTGGGAAGTTCAAAGTCAGAAATTATTTTGGTGAAACCTATTATTTATTAGTAGGTATTATTTATGAATTTTTTGGATTTTTCTGATATTTATTTGGCATATTTACAAATATTACAAAAAGAGGGGCTTTTGTGCAAAATTACCACTTGGAGTGAAAACTCCATATTTCAGATTTTTGGGCTGAGCATGATTGCTAGTCAACTCAGAAGTAAAAGTTTACTTTTTATTTTAATAGATTTTATTTATTTCGCAAATTTCTTAAAGAATGATTTTTTTTACAAAATTGCCACTTAGAGACAAAAATTACAAATTTCGTTGTCTGGGTTTGAAAACAGTGCCAGCCATATCAGGTTGGTTATTGTTTTTAAATTTAAATTTAATTGCATTATCTAATTTCCAAGTATAAGGATTTATATATGTAAAGATATATTCAAAAGGGATATTTTGCAAAACCTATTCAAAACCCTAATACATCAATTTCCGGCCTAATATAAAGAGAGTGCAGCCGTCTCTTTGCTGCACTACACAAAGGGTTTTCTATATTATTGATTTCTTGGAGTTTCGAAGCGAGGATCTTAGTTTTCTTGCGAAAGGAAGGACTTTTCTTATTCTTTTTATTACTTCGGTTGATTCTTCAAAAAGGTGAGTGACATATGTTTGATTTCTTGCTATTGTATGCATGTTGTATGTGATGATTCTTCTGTTAGAAAGCATGTTAGGAGTTTGCATGATGATATAATGAATTTTGATGGATGTATTATTGATTCTTGATTTTGATGATTACAACACAATGCAAAATTGTTGTGCTATTTCTTAAATATTACAGGATATACATTCTAACAAGCTTTACAGGGTTCTCAAAGCAAGTTGATCAAGCAAAGCTACAAACAAAGCTCTTATAGCTAATTGATCAAGAAAGCTATAAGGTTGCCAGCTTCAAAGAAAAAGACGAAGGCTAAAAGCTCCATCTCAAGACTCAAGACTCAAGACAAGACCTATGCTTCAAATGTTGTATTAAGTGTCTTATAAACAATTGTAACTTTTTCAATTCTTTGAGTCTTAGAAATTCTGTAATAGCCTTGTCACACATGTCTTTAAAATAATTGAGTGTTTTTCAAACTTAGAAAGATCGAAACAAGATTGAAAAAGCTCAGCTGTTAAGTACCAGTCAACCGCCATAAGGCACTAGTCGACTGTCCGAGTACGAAACTGTCTGAACTTATTCAAACTCTGATCAGTCGACTCAAAACGGCAACCCAGTCGACTGTTCAAGTCGTTTCGACAATTTACTGATTTCAAAACTTGATTTTTTCCAATTCAAAAGTTTTAATTCCGTTGGTACAACTGCTTCTCAACGTCCAGTAATTCCAACTCTATAAATAGAGTGTAGAAATCACTTGGAAAAGGTTAGCAACTTATTTCCAAGCTTTTTGTTTCTCAAGTTCTCAAGCTTTTGGTTTTAACAAGAAAAAGCATTCAAAAGCATTCATTTTCTAAGTCTTGGTTCTCTGAAATCAATCTAGCATAACAGTGATTTCGTTTTAGATTGATTTCGGAAGTTGGCCTAATAGCCACGCACAAAATCACATTCACAACAACACTATAGGTTGATTGTAACATTTTGCTGTTGTTCTTCACTCTCGGGTTGTGAGAGTGGTTCCTCTCGGTTAGAGAGTAGGGCTGTAGGGTGTAGAGTCAGGTTTTCACTCTTGGTGGAAGAGTGGGTTGCTTTCTCTAGTTGTGAGAAAGGAGTACGGGTTGGACAAGGGTGTTGTCTAGCGCAGTAGGGTATTCTTGTAATTTTTTCAAGAATAGTGGAAAATCTCAAGTGGGTTGCTTGGGGACTAAATGTAGGTCAGGAGGATCGAACCAGGATACATCGTGTGTACTCTGTGGTTGTATCTCTTTGAACTTGCATTTCATTTTCTTACCTTTTAAATTCTCTGTGAAATATGGGCAGTCAACTGTGTCAATTTGTAAGTCGACTGGTCAGACTTGTACTACTTTCTTTCTGAAAACCTGTCTGGTAAGTCGACGGATCACACTCGTCGTAAAATACTCTTCTTAACTGTCGCCCCAGTCGATTGGTTTCTCTTTTCAAGTCAACTAGTCAGAAGAAAAGTTCAATTCCGCAATTATTTTTTATAAAACACTATTCACCCCCCTCTAGTGTTTCTTGCCTTGCCTACAGGATCCAACATGTATGAATAAAAATTGAATCTTTTCATGAAACTATGCTATTGATGACTGAAACTACATATAGATGACTTGAGATTGTTAAAGAACCTAATAGAAACCATGAGTAGATTGTTTTCCTTCATATTGTTACTGATTTGAACATATACTATGAGACTGTATGATGTTTATTGCAAAAGTGAAAAAAACCTAATCTTTACTGTGTATTGATTGTATATGACCTGTTGGGTGATTTTGAGGAGTAAAAACTTGATGAATGATTGTTATAATTGCTTATATTTATGGGTAAACTATTATAATTAGTGGGTTATGTGTATAACAAGTTGTAGAAGGATTTTTGGATCAAAAGATCCCGTTTTGAAGTTGGAATTGAGTGTTTGGTTTTTTGGGTATGATGCTTCAGCCGAAATTGTTTTTTTTGGTGATTTCGTGATGTTTTTATGTTGGATTTGAGTTGTTTTAATACTGAAATGGTTTTGAACAATATATTACATATATATGAAGTTTTCTTGATGCTCTACCGTTGCTTCACACACACACACACACACACACACACACACACACACACACACACACACACACACACATATATATCCATCTACTGTTATGAAGAAATTTGTCAAAAATTACTCTTTTATGATCTTGATGGAATTTTGATTAGTTTTATAAAATCCAGTATGTTATACAAGTTGTATTTGATCATCTCAGAAAGTTTATTCTTCAAATTTATGATTTTACAAAGAATAAACGAAGTATCAGTAAAAAGGTGCACGAATATTAATGTTGTCGATTTTTGAATATGTCGGTCGAATGTCAAGATTTTACACATGAACTGACGGTCGACTGTCAATTAATTGATTTTCGGTTTTTTGCATGTCGGTCGACCGACCACTTTTGTACTGTTTTTAATGGTCGACTGTCAGTGCCTGGCTGATTGGTTTTGTTGAGTTTTCTTCGTTTTTCTTGAACGATTATGTCATGCCCTGCTTCCCAAAAAGAGAATATGGAATACGGATACGTGACTCAGTTCAGCGAATGATTTTCATCATGCATAAGCTGTTAGGATCTTTACGACATTTCACAAGAATAATCAAGAGATAACAAGGAGAAATCAACCACGCATGCATAAATGAATCAATATACCAACAGAATTTACTTGAAATAAAATTTAATAATCTCAAATAAACTAGATCTGAACAAAGTCAATAATCCTGGGTCATACTGCCCAATATAAATAATCCAAGTAGCAGATACATTTATTTAAAATAAGCACCACAAAATAATAATAATAGAAAGAACTCCAGCATCTAAAAAATCAGATCACCTACTCCATTAGGCAACTGGTCACCATATTCTGCAATTTAACAAATTACAGGAAAAAGGAAAAAAGAAAACAAAACGTCCGTTAATGCAAGTTATTACGGACCGCTTGTAGTGCAGGCACAAGTACAGGAAAAGATAAACAAATATAGAGTAACAGCGGAAATGAACATAGAATGGAATAGATATGATAGCAAAACAGAATGTCTAACATGAATCAGAAAATAGAATCAAGTAACATGGTGTGCTAACAGGTACAGGTAATATGTAACAGATGTCAAGTATCATGCAAGCAGGTAAACAGGTATACAGGTAAACAGGTAGCATGTACAGGTAAGCATGTAACAGGTGTCATGTTATGTCAAGTCTTGTATATAATTCTAACTAGGTAGCACTTCATGCGTCCCAAACTTTTACCACATGATTGCTACATTCAAACAAGTTACGCTTAGATTTCGTACTGGAGTCTATAGGGCCGTGTACTCAGGAATCAGGAAAAATAGGTACAGGTAGAACCTACTGGTCCTCTTCCGAGTACAACTATCTATAGGGAAGTGTGCAATCATGTAATCAGGTAAACAGGTACAGGTAGAACCTACTGGCCCTCTTCCGCGTACACATTCCTATAAGGAAGTGTGCATTTAGGTAATCAGGTAAACAGGATTGTGTATCATGTAGTAATGAAACACGTAACATGTAACGACAAGGCCCCCTTCTAAGTACACATTTCTATATTTTCCACTACTAAATCTTTCCCTTAACCCCGGCTTGGTTATTTGTTATTATCATCAAACAGGCATGTATGTGTCACAAACAGGTCAAGAATAACATGGTATGAACAAGTAACAGGTTCAGGTTGAAAGATAAGCATGCACAGGTGGAAGACAACTCATAAAAGATTTGGACAACAAAAATTCTAGTTCAGGACAGCAAGACACTGCACCAAATCAGGGATTCTCGTTGCTACAAACATGCAAATCTGGATCCGTCAAAAAATCTGGAAAATAGACTCTCGGCCGAATCTAGAAAATATATATAAGTCATATGGTATTTGACAAAAACAAGTCTTAAAACAGAATTGTATCCGGAAAACATGTTCAGCCAGAAATCAGAAGTTTATATTTATAAACAGGAAAATAGCATAAAAACTTACTGATTAAATCCAAGAAAAATCTGGGGTATTCTCTAGTATGTTTATTATCAGAAAATAAATTTTCATAATTTTCCAACCTAGATAGTATACTCAAACAAAATCAGAAAACGGCAAGATACAGTAAGTTTGTAAATCTGGAATCATAAACACAGCATAACTAAAACTGCAATAGATTACAAAATATAAATCGAAATTCAGATCCGTCAAAAGAGTGATAAAATAGATACAGTAGGATACATTTCATATTCACAAAGTTTTTATAAAAAACAAATAGAATCAGATCGAAACTTAGGTTCTTTACTGAACAGCACGAAAATTCTGCAAGTATAGTATTTGTTTGCGAGCATAGAATAGTTTATAAAAGTCATCAATTAAACCTAAAAAAAATAAGGGGTTAATCACAATCAAGTCTAGTTGTAATTAGCAAAATATTGGGTCAAAATATTATCTTTAACATCAGTATAAAAATAAATAACCATACAGAATTCATATAAAACAGAATCTGGAATTTTCCTACATATCTGTAGTAAAATAGCAATATCTTGCAACTCACAAATCGAAACTGAGATCTGTCAGAAATTCTGAAAAGTAGACAGAATTCTCTATAATTCATATTCACAAAAAATCTTCATATACTGACCTTAATAGGGTCTAAAATACTGAACAAGAACGGGGTAACAACAAGGATAAAATTATTCTTCATGCATAAAATCAACTAGATCATATGAAACACATCCAAATCATAACAAAACGTGAAATATGGTATATTAGATGTCCAAGAAACATGGTGTAGGATATTTAGCAAGTCTACAACAAGTTATACTATGTCTAACACAATCAAGCATACGACATCGTACGAACAACATGCATGTATACATCAAGAAGTGATATTTTTAAGTTATTTCATGTCGTGTGTGTAATGTGACAACTACGGGCGGATCAACATATAAAGACAATATATAACAGGGTTTTTCATGAGAATTTTCTCTAGAAAAAAACTATACTACAAGCGGTATTTAGTACTTATATTTGCAACAGAAATTAATACAAGTTACTTGCCTTATAGTCGACGACAGAAATAGTGCAAAGAGTAAGAATAATGGGAACGGATTTTCGGACACGAACTCAACGAACGAACGAACAATAACCACGGACACAACTCACGAACAACGACTACGAGCACACAAGATCCAACACACGCACACAAAAGAGGACAACGGAGGTGTGCACGGGAGAATGGCAACGGCAGTAAGTTGCTGCCGCTGTGGTTGCTGCTGTCAGTCAGAGACAGCACAGGGTGAGAGCATCGGGGATCTGCTGCTTGGCTGGCACTCGGGAGGAGCAGGGCAACGATCAGAAGTGGGTTGAAGCTGAGGTCGGGATGAGCATAGGGGGGTAGGGCGCGTCGGGATGAAGATGGAAGAGAGAGTCCGGTGTGGGTTTGTGAAAGCGGCTAAGGTTAGAGACGGGGGTGAACAGGGTAGATGAAAAAGCACCTTATATATATATATATATATATATATATATATATATGCAGGGAGATATAGGGTATGAGCATATAGGGTTTCGGTTGTAATGGGTAACGGGAGGGGTCAGGTGCATGCTGGGTTGTTATTGGGTGTCGGGTAGGAGTAACAGTAGGTGTAATAGGGTATAAGATTAGGGTATTAATGGATTTTGGGTTTAAAATGGGTGTAAACGGTTTGGGTAGTAGTGGGTCCAAGATCCAAATAAAAAAATAGGAGGATCCAAAAATAATGAGATGAGAACAAAATGGATAATTGAAATAGGGCATGAACAATTTTAAAAATAAATAGGATAAAAAATAATAGTTCGATCAATCAGAGACGAACAATAGGAGACAATTGAATTAAAAGATCAAATAGAAAGATGAAAAATCAAATAGATGAATATATTGAGAAAGAAGATTTAATACACGGTTCAAAAAGAGATACAATATGAATAAATACACGAAAAAAGAAAATACACCCAAAAATACTTAAAATGAAAAACAGGGGTTACAGATTATTTCTTCGATATTTCGGATTATTGATCTACTATTTTACATGGTATTTTTACTACAGATTACAGTATTTTACAGAAAGCTACATTTTGATTATAATAGATTTTAAATTGTGTTCTATGACTTTATTAAATAAAAGATATATGGTTTTCAAAGGAATTGAAGTTTTGTGATATTCTATGACTTCAAAATATGATTTTCAGTTATTTAATAGATTTAATATTTTATTTCAATTCTGGAATTTGTGTAAATGAATTTGGATTTGTTGATTTTAAAGAAGTTTTCTTAATATGAGAGTATTGATAATGGAATTAGGAGCTTTAATGAAAGATTTTGTGTTGATGGCTGAGTTGTGAGTCTCTAGAGGGTGAGTGGAACCCTAGTACATCGGCAGTCGAGATTTTTGTGGTTGGGCCAATTTTGGCTTTGTTGTTGATCAGTTGAGGTAAGTCCGGTAGGGTACACCAATTTTAGGAGATTTGTAATTTATTAATTAACTTAATAAGATAAGGATAGACACTAGATGGTGATATGATGAAATGAGTGCAAACATAGGTTATGGACCTCAGTATGATCTGCAGTGTGAGATAATCCCCGGAATTATCGAGGTGTGAGTAAAATAGTCTCCGAAATTATCGGGGTCGAGGCGACGTTCATGGGATATTTGTGTGATGAGGTGCCATAGCTTGCGGTGTGGGGTATTCTCAAAAATTTTCAGGTGTGAGTGAAATAGTCTTCGAAATTATCTATGGATAGAGATTGACCTCCGAAATTATTGAGGCATAGGCTAGATACTCACAGCTTATCTAAATCTTGTAGTATTCATCGTAGTAGGATTAGTTGCATAACGAGGGATTTAACCTTATAAAGTGGAGAACGATAAGGGCTTGTACCGGACCTATGTAGTATGGAATGCATAGAATCCGACAAGTATGCATTAGAGAGTCATCATACTGCATTTGTGTTTTCTTGACTTGGTTTTTATGCACGTTTGTTTTCTGTTTTCTCTACACTTGACACCTAATCTAGTTTCACTTGATGTTTTCATATTTTATTTATTGTTATTTCATATTCCACTCGTTACTACTGTTGGTATGTGTTGATTATGACTTTATTCTTTATATTTTATACATGTTGTTTTTCTTTTGATATCACTCACACCGTTATGGATAACCCAGTAGTTTTGGGGGTTTGGGTTATCTCTATCCTCATGTTTTACAGGTAGGTACCTATAGTATTGGAATTTGGATGCATGTGGTAGAATGATAATGTGGCTTATGTAAATTATAAATGAATGTGATGTAAAAGAAAGAATTGTAATTGAAGGTGTTTAACCTCCTACTTTGTTTTGTAAAGAATTGGTGTATTAAAAGTTGAAAAAAATTTATCTATGTTTTGGCTATATTTACTATTACATTGAGGTTGATGCTGGAAATTGTGCCACGTATTTCTGAGATATCATATTGAAAATTCGAGGCGCTACAAAGACTCCCAAACTCGCAGAATCTCCATCAATACTGGACATGGTTCAAAGCCTCTCAATGCATTAGAAACCTCCGTGGACGACACCTCCACAAAATCCGCAGACTGTTCAACCCATGCAGTCCCAATTCGGTTACCCTCATCGACATCACCCTGCATATCGATACCAGTGCTCTCTACCTCACAAGAGCGACTTGAAGCTTCGTCTGCCATATCGCAAAGTATCCTTACCGCAGCAACGTCTTACCCTCTAGGATCACTTCCATGGCCAGTAGCTCCCACTAAATTAGTAACATCCCCTCTACAACTAAAAGAACTCGGTTGCACCCTACACAACCTACTACTCGATTCCGACTGAGAGTCAACTACATGAGAAACGCCCCTCACGTCTCTTAGCAAATACAACGTTCCCTCACGCTTTCCTTTTGCAATCACCATTGAACTTGCAGCTATACACCACTTCCCACTACCAACTGTAGTAGACAACCCCTCTTTGTCTAGCCTTCCAATCGAGATAAGATTTTCCTTCAAGTCTGGAACATGCCTTGTCTCCCGCAAGACAACACACTGATCATCATTGGCTTTCACGCGAACAGTACAAACCCCACGTACAGGACACCGGTGATCGTTCTCCACAATCACATCTCCAAAAGAGCCCTCCTTGTAGTCATCAAACACCTCTCTCCTCAGAGTGCAATGAAAAGAAGCTCCCAAATCAATACATCAATCTTGAGTGCCTAACTCCTCCCGAGCTGATAAGCATAGATCCTCAACAAGCCCCACTTGAGCTTTCTTTGAAGTATCTCTCTTCGGTTTCTCCTACTTCTTCTTCATATAAGCCTTGCAACTGCGCATCATGTGACCATTTTTGTGACAATACCAGCACTCAGGCCCATGTCCCCCATCGCTGTCATCAGGCCCACTTTCAGATGAACTACTCTGATCCTTTCTTTTTCGACTGATCTTAGATCTCCCATGTCTCTTCTCAACGTACATTACGGAATCTCTAGATGATGATGATGGATATCCCCCATTTTTCACCATTCTCACCTCCTCATTCAGAATGCTACTCACCACATCCTGTAGAATCGTCGAATCTGTCATAGTGCCTGTAATAGTCTGTTCCACCGTACCATAACTATCGGGTAAAGTAGATAGAAGTAACAATGACTGCCCCCTCTCTGAAAACTTCAAACCTGCAGCTTCCATTTGATTGTAAACTATACAGTAATTGTTCACATGCTCTGCTACTGAACCCCTTCCCTCAACTTCATATTAACCAATTTATTCAGATGAAGAATTTGATTAGATGCCGACAGTTTCTCATACATATCCGTGAGAATCTCTATAGCCTTCTTTGTGGTCTTTGCCTTCGAGATATGAAATAATACCTTCCTACTCAGCCCCAACTGAATCTGCCCCAGCGCCTTCTGATTCAAACGATTCTAATCTTCCAAGATCTTCGCATCCTTGTCTGCACCTACCGGCTTCCCATCAAACAACAGTCCATCAAGATCTTTATGACGAAGATACGCTATCATCTGAATCTTCCACATCGCAAAATCACTCCCATCGAATCTCTCGATCTTCGTCTTGCTATCGGCCATCTCGAACCAAGTTGCTCTGATACCACTTGTTGAAGAATCACCACAACTCGTAGTGCTAATAGCGGAAACACACCACAAGCAATAGAAACTCTTAAGACTTAGATGAACCAAGAACAAGCTACCACAATATATGCAAAATCTTACAAAAATACAATCGATATGCAGAGATAACCAATACTTCTTATTCCCCAAAAAATACAAAGATTACAAAAGTGATTACAACTCTCAATCTCTCTCTCTCACCTTTGAAACACTCGGCACAATCCTCTCTTAAAGTTGAACAATGATAACGGCTCACCTCTTAATTACACAAATTGATGGATTAGATCCACAAAAACCCTAGAGTCTACAGCCATATCTATAGCCCCTAAGTAAACCCTAAAAGATAAACACAAATCCAGCAATTGGGCCTTATACTCGTAAGCCCAAAAATGCACAGCGCCGAAGTCAGTCGACCGCACCCCCAAGGTCGGTCGACCACAACGTGTAGAGCCAAACCCGAGACACGATCGGTCGACTGCACGGTCGATCGTCACCCCCTCTGTTGGACCATGTAAACTCGAAGAACTCTCTACAGTTTGGGTCGGTCGAACGCAACTCTTTAGGCTGCATTCTTCTACTCACTGTTGTCTTCTCTTGCTTCTTTGTCTCCTCCTCCTCCTCTTCTCCAACTTCAAGTACTCAGTGCTTAAGTGTTTTTGAAGCCACAATTTCTAATAGTGGGTATAAGTGACGTGGCCCGATCAGGGCTGTCAGATCTTCTCAATATTCACTCATCTCAGATCATCAGGACAACCAGTCCAACGGGCCTCCTGCAGCTTCAGGTCCACAGATAAATAGGTATGACCCGGCCCATTAGGGTCGGATACCCATTTACTCTGCCTATAAATACCAGGTCCCCTCCTCCTTGAGAAAGGTAATCAAAGATTTCTCACCTGAACCCTAGCTTCCTTTCACTATCCAGTAACTGACTAGATCGTCGGAGGACCTGTCGCCGGGATTTCTCTCGGTATTTCTAGGCGCTTTGCAAGTATTTGGGTCGTCCAGCAACCAGCGGCACTTCTAGCCTACCCCCAGAAACCGATCAGACCTACAGTTGAGATCTGTCCCTTCCACTTTACAAATTACAAGAACTCACACATGTTGCTCTCGCACCGAAATCAAGCAACATCAGCTTCCGGGGCCTGCACAAGCCCGCTTCATGCTTCTTTGAAGCAACACTTTGATTCTTCTATGATTTTATGCTGGATATGCCTGCACAAGATGGAGAAAATGGAGTATGCACTAATCTTGGCTTCTTTGCTTTACAATGGATATGCTGCAACTCTTCACACTTTGCTTCATGATTTTACGCACTTTGCTTTCTTTTGGTATTTTTTTTATATATAAAAAAATCATAAACAGTGGGCCGAAAAATTCATAAGAAGGTGAACTTTTTTTTACACACATTTTTTTTATATATCATACACACTTTGCACAATAGAGTGAGGATGCTCATAAGAAGGTCCTGGTAGATAATGCCTTATTGTATATGGAAGAAAATCTGGAAGAGTAATTATTTCTTAGTTTATGCTGATTTATACTCGAGCTCTAAATGAACTCAAACGAAGCTTTTAAATTGAGCTCGTTTAGAGATTCAAAACTATGCTCAAATCAGATTTTAAATAAACAAGCTTGCATGATCAAATGAACCAAACATCAAATATATAAGCTTATAAATATCCAAGCTTATAAATGAGCCGAACATGAGCCAAGCCAAGAAGCAAGATTTTACATATATACAAAATCTAATCAAAGCTGGGCTCATGTTCAGCTGATCGACAGTCCTTATTCTGATAAATACAAGAACCAAAGACTCGAACTGGGCGGAAGGAGAGAAAAAAAAATCTTAGGGAGGTGTATTGGATTAGGATTTTATGAGATTTTAAAAGACGTTTTTGTGATAAAAAAAGTATTGTGGTATTCAATCAAGACTTTTAAATAATCTAAAACGTCTTTGGTATTCAATCAAGATTATCATGATTTTTTAAAGAGTGTGTCCAAATCTAGTGGTATTCAATCAAGGCTTTTTATAACTTAAAAAAAGTCTTCTGATATTCAAAAGTCACTAATTTCCATGTATTGTTTTGTAGAGTGGATTCTCTGAGACTTGTTTGTGAGATTTATAATACCAAATCAATCTCAAAATCCCACCTTAACCCGTGAGACTATTCCCTACTCTTTAATTTTAGGTTAGAAAATTCTCTCTCTCAAACCCTCTTTCTTTCTCTCAAACCATTTTTCTTCTTTCTCTAATCACACATGTATTATGTTTAAAGATTAGATATGTTTGTCTTCCTTTTTTGTAATCCAAAGTTCGGATTATTATTAGGATTTTTTGTATTATGTTTTATTAGGGTTTTAAGATCACTGATTATTATTACGGTTTTAAGAATTTGGAAAAATAATAATAATAATAATAATTCAAATATTTGAGTTCGAGGTTTTGAGTTATGAATGGTTGCATTTTGTTTGGTTCATAATATGGGTGATAAATAAATTTGCCTTCTGGTTCATAGTGTGGGTGATATTTGAGTTCGATGTTTATAGTATGGGTGACAATGGGTGATAAATCTTCGTTTGTTCATTATCATAAACTATAGGCAAATCCGATGCAATCCTAAAATGCATTATCTCAAGCCCCTTCCCTTTAGCACTGGTAACGGGTCGGGTCGGGTCGGGTACTTCAATACCTGGACCCAGACCCGGTCAATGACGGGTCCAAATACTGGACCCGGACCCAGACCCGTGAAATTCGGGTCCGGGTTCGGTTGCGGTTCCTCATAAAAATTGTTACCCATTCCTATTCGGGTCCGGGTCCAGTTCGGGTCCTATTTCTTTTCACAGGTCCGGTTCGGTTCCAGGTTTTTAAAGCATAACACATAAATTTATAAGTTGGGAAGTTAGATCAGTAGTATTTCTTGTTGTAAATCTTCATTTACAAGTAATAAGTTACGAATAATGGCATGCAAGTATACAACTTATAAACAAAATAGTATTTACACATCATAATAAAGTTGCAATTTGCAACTAATCAGCACCCATAAACAAGAAGAAAGGTTCAAAGTAGCAGCATTCATCTGCAGTACAGTAGTAGTATATTGTTTCCACTTTTCAGTGACCGATTAACTGATAAACTGAGGCAACACTTCATATTACACCAAAAGCTACAAGCCTGCATTATGTTGTTAGCAAACCAACACAGTATCTTTCAATACCCTGGAAGAAACTTTTTAAACACTTAATAAATTCCATTCAAAATGGAGTTAGCACAAAGCTAAAATCTAATTCACAACAAACTCTGCAATTATTCCTAACCAAACCAAACCATGACACCTAAATATAAAGAAATGCTAACTAATTATTCAATAAACAACTCAGGAAAAGAGAGAACGATCAATTCAATAGCAAGTAAACTTGAGGAGAATTATCAAAAAATTTAAGTAAACAAACAGGAGTACAAATCCACTATTTAAGAAAAAGGAAAACTTATTGTTATTAGTAAATAACCAAAACCTCTTTTAACTAAAGGAAACTAAAAGAATGCATGGTGAATTATTTACAAAATGGAACTGAAACAAAACATGATTCCTTCGTTTTTGTATCGCAGGATCAGAGAGAGAGAGAGCATAGAAAATACCCAAAAGCAATTTTTAAAAAAAAAATCGCTTTTTTATTTTTTGCATCATAGTAAGAAAAAGAGGAAGAGTACCATCAAAGTATTGAGCCATTTGAGCTGATGCATTTTGGGTAGGAGATGAGAGGAGCAGATGTCGAAGATGGCGAGGATGGATCCATCTTGTCGACGGTGAACAACTGATGATTAGGGACTGTGGCATCTTTTGAAATTGGGAAGAATAATCAGGGATCTAGGGTTTCCATGGAAATTTGGGAGAGATGAAGAAGTAGTAACTTGAGAAGCACTTCAGTAACTTGAGAAGCGCTTCATATTTTCCGCAGACAAAGGGGATAAAAACAACATAATGTTATCCTTTGTCGATTAACTTGAATTTAAATCTAAAACCCTAGATTTGAGAAAAGGGGATAAAAATCATACCGTTGAGCTTGAACGGAGTTGTGGATGCTGGATTGGATGAACAGAGGAGTATTGGCTGCGGCGGCAGCGAGGGAGAGTTGGCAAAGTGGGAGTGGGTCAAAAAGGGGCCAAGGAGGTCACAGAGGTGTTCGCAGAGGAGGTGAGGGCGGAGGTGGGATTTTGGGAAAGGGGATTTGGAGTAGTATTTTGGAGATTGGAAAAAGAGAAAGCTCAGAGAAGAAGGATGGACGACTTGGAGAATGTCACGCCCCGCTTCTCAAAAATACGGAATACGAGTACATGATAAAATCCCAATGAATGACTAACGTCACCCATAAGCTGTTTATCCGGTTAACTCAACAATATAATCAATACAGAACAATTGCGTAGGCAATAATAATAATAATAATCTCATGAACAAAAATACTTAGAATGAAGCAATAAAAATATCCAAATACGATAATAATAATCCAACGTTTGGAAACAATAATAAAATCCGGGACATAAGCCCAAAACAATAATAATCCAATCCAAAACAATAACAAGTCTAATACATTAAGTTCATTAAAGCAATAAGCAATTTAAAAGCAGTAGTATTCTGAATGTTTGTTCTCCAATTCCAGCAGGCAATTCTTCTTCATTACCTATATACAATTTATCTAAAAAAAAGGAGAAAAATTGTCCTTAGAAAAAGTCATAGACAACAAGTAGAGAAAGTAAGGAACAATGGAATAACGGTATAACAATGAATCAATGGATCAATAAGAATCAATAACATGGCACGATAGTAATAATCATTAACATGGTAATCAATGCAACAGTGTAACGATGAATCAATATTCAGTAACGGTAATCAATGGTTAATATCAATAATACTTAGACAATATCGATTACCAATATGAACAATATGCAATGTCGATGACGTGTCAATCCTTGTGTCTATTAATCATTTTAACTCTTAACTAATGCACATACTATTGTGTCCTATGTGTGCCGTACCACAGGTTCGATGCATACAATCAATTTCGTTTACTATAGTGGTAGATTTTATAGTTCATGTACCGGGTATGATGACGATAACGGTAATAACACTGGACATGTGTAATTTTTTACACGATGCCGATAACGGTAAAAACACTAGACATGTGTAATTTCTTACACGATGCCGATAACGGTAATAATCACTGGCCATCATCCGAGTACAGTTCCCATATCATCAACTACTCTAGTCAATCCCTTAAACTCCGGCTTGTTAATTATTTATCAATGCAACAATACAATTTGTAACTAAGACATGAAATGAGCAATAATATCAATCGAGAAACAATAGGGTGATAACATGGATAGGACGATTAGAATAGTGACAATAACTCATTGGGAACATGCAATGCAACATACATTCATTAATTTATGCAATAGTACAACATAGGAATTATTAATTCATTAAAAAGAGGAATCTAAAATTCTGGACAGCAAGCACAATATGTACAAAAATACAGTTTCCTGCTGACTTAGAAATCGAAAGTTGAATCCGTCAGAAAATATGGAAACTAGACTTCCATACGGTTCCAACGCATAATTAAAGTTCAAAATTCGACAACAGTAGCTAGGTCAACCACATGGTTCTTTACATGTTTTATGTTCAGGAAGAATATCGACATCATGTTGTTTTAATTTTTAGAAACAGCAAAAACTCGATATTAAATTCATTAAATATACTTATTAGATTCCTAAACATGTAAATTAAAAATCTAGAAATTTTCTGGGCAAAATTTTATCATTTGGTTAGCTTTTTTACTGTTTAAACATGAAAGGTACGAGAATCTGAAAATCTGAAAGTAAAAATACAGCTATAGGAAAACGAGCATAACTTTTGCTACAAAACTCGGAATTCAAAAATTCAAGATGATCTGAAAACTAGAAAGATAAGGCTACAATTCATATTCAGAAAGTATTTCATTTTAAGATTGTTTACTGGTTCGAAAACAGCGGTCAATGTTCAGGTCAGCAAGCATATACAGTTTTTAGGGTATTTTTCTTGAAAATAAATTAATTAAATATGATGGGTATCGATTCTTTAGTCAATAAATTGTATAATCAGCATGATGGATGTCAAAACATGATAAATAAAATTAGAACACGCTCATACATCAATTTATCATCAATCAATTATCAATCAATCAACCAACATACAACCTAGCAATTGTCTCTACAATAGTTTATTTGTGTGTCAATTATATGAGCAACCCTAGTATCAATTCTATATGCACTCATGAAATATCCAAACTTTAGAGTCAAAAGTGGCACGATGTCAAGAATATTGGTGTTAGCTCGTGTAAACCCTCAATAGACCCAACGAAGAGATGAACAATGGATAATACGATAACAAAGAGATCTACTTGCAAGAATTTCAATAACACTTGAATTTGATACAATTAGCAATTTAAGAGGACGGTGACTTGCCTGTTAGACGGTGAAAACGAATATCAAGAATAATGAGATAAGAATCTCGAAGCAACGAACCCACGAACACACAATCATACGTGCAATATACATGCAATAATCCAAAGAGACAATCAACACAGCAGCAAAGAGACAAGCAGCCACAGTACAAGAGAGAGACAGCAGTAGCAACGTCGGCAATGGTGAAGGCCAGGGCTGAGCGGCGGGGGGACGTCGATGGCGTCGACGAGGTGCGACTGTGGGGTCGGTGGTGTCGTAGGCGAGCGGCGCTGGTGGCGGCGATCGAAACAAGGAGGAGCAGCAAGGGGATTTCGGGTTTGGATGTTGTCGACGTTGAGAATAGAGCAGGAGGGAGTATTGGGTGGTTGTTGTGCTGTCGCTGGGCGAGGGGGGCGGGGGCGGCACTCAGGAGGAGGTCGTCGGAGAAGACGAACGGAGATGGGGCAAAGGGTTAATGTTTTGGGCGGGAAAACTAAGAGAGAGAGAGAGAGAGAGAGAGAGAACGGCGAGGAGAGAGAGAGAGAGGAAAGAGAATGGGTGGCTAGGATTTCGATTTGTGTGCAAAAATTAGGGTTTGCATTAGGGTTGTATTTATAGGGTACAATTAGGGTATTGAGTTTGAGAATTAAGGTCCAATAACAGCAGTTTTGGGTCAAGAACAAAAGAAACTGGGTTTTAGGGTTCAACTAAGAGATAGATCAAGATCAATAGGGTTCAAAATAAAAATACCCACAATTAAATAAAATATAATAGAATCAATGAGAATGGCCCGATCAAGAAAACGAAGAATTTCATGAACAAATTCAATCAAAAATAAAATAATCAAGAAAGAAACATAGAGTATTTAAAATATTCATATATATATATATATATATATATATATATATATATATATATATATATATATACACACATTGAATCATATAGTGAAATGCATATAAAATAGAGCATGTTCTGGCTCAAAACAAAATAATAAAAATAATAATAATAATTATAATAATAATAATAATAATAATAATAATAATAATAATAAAAGTAATAATAAGAATACTGATAATAATAATGACAATAATGTTGCCGCTAAATTTGGTGTGGGGGCAAATAGATGAATTTGTGGATTCTTAGGGAAACTGAATAGTAAACCTGTATACCTGTTCCGCCGGTCTTCGATCGTCGATCCCGCCTGGACCTGCAAAAAGTGCGAGACACCGGGGTTGTTCCCGGCGACGCACCCTCCGACGCTCAAGTCAGTAATCTGAAAAGACTATGAAAGAGCACAAAAACTGGAGAAAGTTTGATTACCTCGTAATGGAGATGGATGGGGGGTATTTATAGGCGTCTTAGGAAGCAGTTTAGGAATGTAATCCCCGTGACCTGATGTGGAATATTCCCCTTGTAAACAGATTAGGAATGTAATCTGATAAGGTATATTCCTTGTAATCAGATAAGGAATCTAATTCCCAAATCCCAGTGAAGAGATAGATGTACATCAGGGCCGTTGATCAAGATTAATCAGGGACCCTAATTTTATCCTGTTGGGTCGGGTGTGCAGCGGTTAAAGACCCGCACCCTCTTGTTGGCGGATCCATTCGTGGGTTATTGGGTCCTTGGGAAGAAGATCCAATACCCATTTTGGACCATTATGTAGGGGAAATTACCGTTTTACCCCTGAGTTTCAAGATTTGTACCTGATTTGGACGGTTCCGATTAAACCCCATTTTTAGCCATATCACGAGCCCCCCACTCCTAAAGGCTAAATTTGGTCGGCCTTTGAGGAGTAGTTTAACTGTTTTTAATGGCTAGCGGAGTTGTATCGGAGTCCAAATGGAGGGTTTGCAAATCTTGAGGAAGGTAGTGTGGTGATTCCTTATGATCGGGTGGTGTTCTTGTGTGAACGTCTTCTCAGCTTTGCAATCTCTTGGTGAACAGTTCGGTCGTTTCCCTTTGTTGTGAATCGCGCTTACCGGCGTCAGAGCTCCGACCCCTCCCAGAGCTTGACGACCAGGATGCCGAGGCCAGAGATCGGTTCGGCGATTCTTTCCGAGGGGGAGAGGGACCTCGGCGTGGTCGCGAGCCTAGAGAGGGGGCTCGTCGAAGTCCGAAGGCCAGATTTCCACATACAGGGGGTCGGGACTAAGGGCGTCTGGAAGTCGACGTCGACCTTAAGCCCATAATACGGTCGGTGTCAAGAGCGCTCGGCGAGGGTGCCGAACTCACGCCCGTAATACGGTCGGTGTCAAGAACGCTCGGCAGCTGGTGCCGAGGCTTGAGACTCAGAAATTTTTTGGAGACCTTGACAGCCGAACTCAAGCCCGTAATACGGTCGGTGGTAAGAACGCTCGGAGCGGGTGCCGAACTCATGCCCGTAATACGGTCGGTGTCAAGAACGCTCGGCAGCTGGTGCCGAGGCTTGAGACTTGTTGATTTTTTGGAGATCTTGACTGCCGAACTCAAGCCCATAATACGGTCGGTGGCAAGAACGCTCGGAGCGGGTGCCGAACTCACGCCCGTAATACGGTCGGTGTCAAGAACGCTCGGCAGCTGGTGCCGAGGCTTGAGACTTGTAAATTTTTTGGAGATCTTGACTGCCGAACTCAAGCCCGTAATACGGTCGGTGCTCGGAGCGGGTGCCGAACTCACGCCCGTAATACGGTCGGTGTCAAGAACGCTCGGCAGCTGGTGCCGAGGCTTGAGACTTAGAAATTTTTTGGAGATCTTGACTACCGAACTCAAGCCCGTAATACGGTCGGTGGCAAGAACGCTCGGAGCGGGTGCCGAACTCATGCCCGTAATACGGTCGGTGTCAAGAACGCTCGGCAGCTGGTGCCGAGGCTTGAGACTTGTCGATTCCGCCAAAGCAGAGGAAGTTGAAAGAGTTTTTGCTCTCCTCGAAAAAGTTTTGGGAGTCTGCCGAACTCACGCCCGTAAGACGGTCGGTGTCAAGAACGCTCGGTAGCTGATGCCGAGGCTTGAGATACGACGGTTCTGACAGATGTGATGGCCCCTGGGTTTCTGACAGATGTGACGTCCATTAATGCTGCGTCCCCTGGGCTTCTGCTGACGTGACTGTCATTAATGAGCCGTTCGGCCAGGCATGGCAAACAAGGCGACGATTGGAGTTGCCTTTTGTCGTTTTGTGGAAGTAGTTTGTCGTTTTGTGGAAGTGGGCCTGTGGTAAAAGCCCATTAACCTCGATCGACGCGCTAGCTCTCCTATAAAACCCCCACCCCCTCTTCATTTTTTACTTTTCTACTCTTCGCTCTGGTGTTTTCGTTTGTTCTTGCTAGAGCTCCAGGTGATCGCTGACCTTTTCCGGCGAGCTTTTCGACGACCTCTCCGTTCAAGGTAACTTATATTTTAGTTTCTAAACATGTCTGTCTCGGTCTCCTCTTCTTCGTCCGAGCCCTCCCTCGAAGTCACCGAAGCTCCGACCTCTAGCCGACCTCACAAAAGCAAGAAGGTGTTCGGCAAAGATTCTGTCGTCGTGGAGCCGAAGCGCATGCCGGAGTTCGGCAGATTACCGAGGCCGCTGACTGGGCTTCACAGGGTTCGGGAACTTCCGGAGGAGGACGCCGAACGCATTGTGTACGGGAGGGCCCGGTCATTCGAGGAGAATCCGGCGAGGGAGATGACAGAGGCCGACGAGACGGTGTCGATCCTACGGGAAGAGGACTTGGGGGTGATCCGGGACTGCTTTCAGATCCCGGAAGAGTACGAGCTTATGTTGCCGGGTCCCGGGGTTAGGGCCAACTCGCCGCTGCCGGCGATCGTGTGTTGCTGGCCGGTCAACGCCTTTATCGCCGGGGCTCGGCTGCCTCTCCATCCGTTCGCGGTTGCTGTATTAAGTTGGGTCGGGGTCAGTCCCATCCAACTTATGCCGAACGCATGGAGAGTAATAAACGGCTTCGTACTTCACTGCCAAGCCGCTGGGATTCAGCCGGAGCTGAACGTTCTTCGAACCATCTACCAGCCACATCAGGGGAACAGGTCGGCGTACCGGTACTATTTGACTCCGAGGCACGGAGGCAGGCTCGTCGTGTGCCCTGACTCCATCAAGTACTGGCGCGAGAAGTTTCTTCTGGTGCGTAGCCCGGAGGTTTGGCCCATCCCTGTTAGTTGGGTGGAAGGTGTGCCGAAGAAGGTGAAGGCGCTGCCGACACTTCGTCCCGAAGAGGAGGAGGCTGTACGGGTACTTCTGGGTCGGTCGAAGCTCGACTGGAAGGATCTGACCGAGGACGTCCTGTTTAAGGGAGGGCTCGTTCATGTCGATCCCAGTACGCGGCTTCCTTTATTCATTATTGTTGTTTTACTTCTTACGCTTCATTCTTCATGACTCGTTCCGAACTAATCTACTTGTCTTATGGTGCAGAGTCTATGGATTATCAGGCGGTGTTGGCGCTGAGGGCAGGCCTCGCCAACAAGGCACCGAGGAAGAGGAAGAGGGTGGTCTCCAAGCTGCTGACGTCAAAGGCTCCGAAGGTTACCGAGGTGACCGAGGAGGTGGAGGTCTTGGACAGCCCGGCCCCTGATGGCGTGGTCGCTTCGACGTCGACCAGGGTCGGCGAATTTCCCATCGCCGCGGCCCTCAATATGCCGACGCCGCCGCTGACGAGGGCGGCGGAGGAGCTCCTGACCGAGGCTCACAAAAGGATCCACGTCCCGGACTGGCAAGTTCGGAAGCATGACGGGTTCCTCGGCAATTCTTTGGCGAGCATGGAGGCCATCAAGCACCTCGCCACGCCGAAGGATCGAGCGGCCATGGAGGCCGGACGGGAGGGAGACGACGTCATCGAGATAGCGCGCTCGGTGGTGTCGGTGAGTGTTGGATATGTCCCCCCCCCTTTTTTATGCCGAACTTCTTAAGTTATAATTTTTATGAATTTCATGCCTTCTAATCGCAGATCGTCGTTCACTTTGGGCACCTTACCGAGAGGCTGGCGGCCCAGGAGAAGGAGATGAAGAAGGAGAACGACCAAGCTCGGAAGGAGAAGGCCCAGATAAGGAACGAGCTCGACAAACTCGAGTTGAATTTCGAGGCGAAGTCAGCGAGGGTCGCCTACCTCGAGGACAGGGTCAAGATGCTGGAGGACAATCTTCTTCAGCAGAAGGAGGAGGCGGCCAGGCAGTTGGCGGAGGCTGCTGAGGCCAAAGCGGCGGCGGTGAAGCAGGCGGAGGATGCGACCTTGGAGAAGGCGCAAAGCTACCTCGCCCAGAACATGGCCAAGGCCTTCGCCGACGCCCTCGCCAGGGTGACAGAGGCCTACCCCTCCGTGGACTGCTCGGGTTGGAGGTTGTTCCCGGGGCACGTTGAAGGCTTCGACCCCGAATCGGAGGGGGAAGAAGAAGAAGAAGAGGAGTGGGGCGAGGACGAGCCTTCGGTCGATCCCGCCGTCGGAGCTCAGGGGTCGGTGGTTACTCCCTTGGCGACGGCGGCCCCTTCGGAGGTGTCGTCCCCGACCCCCTCTCAACGCCCCGGGAAAGAGGTCGCGCCCTGACTCCGTTTGTTTTTTTCTTTTGTTTTTGAAGTGTAACGCCTAATAGCGGACTGGCCACCGCTACCTTTTTGAAATGAATGAAAAACACAACTTTTTGGGCTCGATTGCGTGTCTTTGTTCGTTGACTATTGAGCGTTCGAGCATTTGTTTGAAAGAACCCCCAAAGTCTGGGACTTTGACAATGTCTGAATTTTTGCTGCTTGTTTGCGTTTCTTTTCAGCTCGTTGTGGTAGCCCAAGAGGTCGAGCGTACAAGGTCGGATGACAAGGTTCGCGCCGAGGCGGGCCTCGGGGCGACGAGGCTAAGTCTGGCGAAGTGTAGAGAGCGACTTTACGAAGTCGAGCTGGGACTGCGCCGAGCCGAAAGCGAGCGAAGCTAGCTTCAGCTCATCTTAGGGCAGCGGGACAGCGACATTCGGCGTCTGGAGGGCAGAATTGCCGAGATGAGCCCCTCGGGTGAGTGCGAGGGTTCGCCGGCAGCCTTCACCAGCAGTCTTCGGACCAAGTGCTTTCGTCACACATTGTCAAAGGTAACGGCGGAGAGGGACAATCTGCTTTCGGAGATTCAGCACTTGCAAACTGTGGAGGCTGAACTTCGGACGGAAGGAGAGGAGCTGGCGACTAAGGTGGTCAAGCTTACTGCTGAACGGGATGAATTGGTGGCCGAAGTCGATGTGTTGAAGAGAGCCACTGTTGATAGGAGCATCGAAGTCACTCATCTTCGTCATCTCATCGCGAGCCACGTAGGCGTTCCGAGCTCGGCAGTGCCGGCCCGCTTCGAGGTCGAGGTGCAAGATGGTTTATTGAGGGGTCGGATCTCTGAACTGGAAGCAGAGGTAGTGCCGAGGACACGTCGCAACTCACCGGCCTAGGGCAGGTCTCCGGAAGTAAACGTCGCCGAGCTCAAGTGTCCTTGAAAAGGAACATCCCCGCGCCTCGGAGGCATTGACGATCATTTACCCCCCCTTTTTTTAAAAAAAAAACTTCTTGTATCCAGCTAAGTGTAACGGGTCGGATAGCCGATCCTTGCTTCTTAATGCCTTGTAATCATGATGCGTGTAAGAGTTGTTTTTCAATAAAATTGGAGTCGACTCGCCCGTTGTTGCATTGTAGTTGCCCCACTCTTAGTTTAGTCGTGGAGTTGGTTTTAGAAATTTGGTTGGAGCTGAGGTTTGGGACTTGACGCTTTTTGGTAGAGCTTTGGCGCCGACCACGAGCTCGTAATACGGTCGGTGTCACGAATGCTCGGCAGCTGGTGCCGAGGCTCAAGACTGGTTGATTTTTTGGGGATCTTGATCGCCGAACTCAAGCCCATAATACGGCCGGTGCTAAGAGCGCTCGGCGGGGGTGCCGAACTCACGCCCGTAATACGGTCAGTGTCAAGAACGCTCGGGAGCTGGTGCCGAGGCTCCGTACTATTCAACGGTTGTGGGAGCACTTCCGAATGGCGAACCACTTCTAGCTCGCTTAGGAGCGAACTTGCGAAGTAGAGTCGAACCAAGTGTTGGACTCCGAACCATCGTTAATTCAGAGGGGTGTGGGAGCAATTCCGAATGGCGAACCACTTCTAGCTCGCTTAGTAGCGAACTTGCGAAGTGGAGTCGAACCAAGTGTTGGACTCCGAACCATCGTTAATTCAGAGGGGTGTGGGAGCAATTCCGAATGGCGAACCACTTCTAGCTCGCTTAGTAGCGAACTTGCGAAGTGGAGTCGAACCAAGTGTTGGACTCCGTACCATTCAACGGTTGTGGGAGCAGTTCCGAATGGCGAACCACTTTTAGCTCGCTTAGTAGCGAACTTGCGAAGTGGAGTCGAACCAAGTGTTGGACTCCGAACCATCGTTAATTCAGAGGGGTGTGGGAGCAATTCCGAATGGCGAACCACTTCTAGCTCGCTTAGTAGCGAACTTGCGAAGTGGAGTCGAACCAAGTGTTGGACTCCGTACCATTCAACGGTTGTGGGAGCAGTTCCGAATGGCGAGCTACTTCTAGTTTGCTTAGGAGCGAACTTGCGAAGTAGAATCGAGCCAAGTGTTGGACTCCGGAACCATTGTTAGTTCAGAGGGGTGTGGGAGCAATTCCGAATGGCGAACCACTTCTAGCTCGCTTAGTAGCAAACCTGCGAAGTGGAGTCGAACCAAGTGTTGGACTCCGAACCATTCAACGGCTGTGGGAGCAGTTCCGAAAGGCGAGCTACTTCTAGTTTGCTTAGGAGCGAACTTGCGAAGTAGAATCGAGCCAAGTGTTGGACTCCGGAACCATTGTTAGATTAAAGAGTTAAAAGCAGAGAGATGTAATAGCAGCGAGAATATGAAAAAACTTTATTTATTAATATCTAATGGTCGGCTGCTTCTAAAGTTGCTAGCCGTTATTACAATGACAAAATAAAAGGAAAAATCACCACTAGTAAAAGGAAGGGAATGGTTCGACATCTCGAGTTACTTAGAGAGGCGTAGTTGCCTTCTCTTGGTATTTCAAAAGATGGTCGGCATTCCAAGTCCTGGGAATTTCTCTGCCTTCGAGATCTTCTAGCTTGTACGCACCGGGGCGGATCACTTTTGAGATTTTGTACGGTCCCTCCCAATTCGGGGCCAGCTTGCTTTTCTGTCCGGGGAACGAGATGGCCAATTTTCGGAGGACTAGGTCCCCTTCTTTTAGGTCCGTTGGGCGGACCCTTTTGTTGTATGCTAGTTCGATCCTCCTTCGGTAAGCTTGCTGGCGTATGGCGGCTCTCTCTCGGATTTCATCTATCAGATCTAGGCTTGCTCTGAGCTCTCTAGCGTTCTGCTCTTCTTCATAAGCTATCAGACGAGGAGAGGGTATCCCGACTTCTAGGGGGATGATGGCCTCGGCCCCATAGGTGAGATTAAACGGGCTCTCGCCTGTTGGGGTCCGCTTGGTGGTGCGGTGATTCCAGAGCACGTTCGGCAGCTGATCGACCCACAGTCCTTTGGAACACTTGTCTAATCTCTTCTTGATGCCCGAAAGAATTTGTCGGTTGGCATTCTCGGCCTGGCCATTCGACTGAGGATGGGAGACGGAGGAGAATCGGTGTTGTATGGAGAGGTCCTCACATAAAGCTCGGAAGGTGGCTCCAGTAAACTGTGTCCCATTATCCGTGACTATGACTCGGGGAACGCCGAACCGGCAAATCACATTTTTCCAGAAGAATTGAACGACCCTATGCTCGGTGATTGTAGCCAGAGGCTCGGCTTCTATCCACTTCGAGAAATAGTCGACCGCCACGACTAGGAACTTTAGCTGTCCGGGGGCTGGCGGAAATGGCCCTAGTAAATCCATCCCCCACATAGCGAAGGGGATCGGACTTGATAGGGAGGCGAGCGGTGCTTGTGGAAGGCGTCGGATGTCGGAATACTTTTGACAGGAACTGCACTGCCGAACGTGTCGTTCGGCGTCCCGTAGGAGAGTGGGCCAGTAATACCCGTAGTTCAACACTTTGCGCGCCAGGGCTCTGGAGCCAGTATGGGCCCCGCCAATGCCCTCGTGAAGTTCTTGCAGGGCGTAGTCTGCTTGCCCGGGGGAGAGACACCTTAGGTAGGGGCGACCGTCTACCTGGGTGAAGGAGCGCTTATATAGGGTACCTTCGATCAATGTATAACGCTCGGCTCGGGTCCTGATTCTTCTTGCTTCCCTCGGATCTTCGGGGAGGAGTCCGTCCTTTAGAAATTCGACGAGGGGTTTCATCCAATTGTCTTCGAGGAGGACAGGCAATGTCTCTACGGAGTCGAGTGCCTCGTCCTCTATGCTCGGCTTCAGGAGGACTTCTATCAAAACAGTCTGTTCGAGGCCTTGAAGTGAAGAGGAGGCTAACTTGGAAAGAGCGTCGGCCTGAGCATTTTCTTCTCTTGGGATCCTTTGGATGAGGGCCTCCTCAAATAGTGCCATGAGGCTTTTGACTTTGGCCAAGTATTTAACCATTCTATCATCGCGGGCTTCATAGTCGCCGAGGACCTGATTGACGACCAACTGAGAGTCACTGAAGATCTGTAGCCGTTGTTCCCCTGCATTTCGGGCCATTTGAAGACCGGCTATTAGCGCCTCGTATTCGGCCTCGTTGTTCGAGGCTTTGAAGTTTATACGGAGGGAGTATTGGAGGATGAAGTCATCTGGGCCTGCCAGGATGACCCCTGCCCCGCTTCCCTCGTTGCAAGAGGACCCGTCGACATAGACTGACCAGACGGGTGGTCCCTTCACTGTTTGGCTGGACTCGGGGATTGTAGTTTCAACTATGAATTCGGTCAGTGCCTGTGCCTTGATCGCGGTCCGAGGCTGATAAGTTATATCATGTTGGCTCAGCTCGATCGACCACTTCATGAGGCGACCGGAAGTCTCGGGCTTGTGAAGGATCTGTTTCAGCGGCTGGTCGGTAAGGACGACCACCGAATGGGACTGAAAGTAGGGTCGAAGCTTTCTCGCGGCCATTACCAGGGCGTAGGCCATTTTCTCAATCTTCGGGTACCGAAGCTCGGCGTCCCGAAGTACCTTGCTGACGTAGTAAATGGGCTTCTGAGCCCTCTCTTCTTCTCTGACTAAGACCGCACTAAGTGTCTGTTCGGAAGCTGCCAGGTCGAGGTAGAGTGGTTCGCCAGGTATAGGTTTGCTGAGAAGAGGTGGATTGACGAGGTATGCTTTAAGCTGGTCGAATGAGTCCTGTTGCTGCTGCCCCCATTCAAACCCTTTAGCCCCCCTGAGGGCTTTGAAGAACGGGAGGCACTTCTCCCCGGACTTCGACAGAAAGCGCCCTATGGCGGCTAAGCGACCTGTCAACCTTTGAACTTCCTTGACATTTCTAGGAGGGGCCATGTCCAATATGGCCTTGATCTTTTCCGGATTCGCTTCAATTCCTCGTTGGCTAACCATGAAGCCGAGGAACTTTCCTGATGAGACGCCGAACGCACACTTGTTCGGGTTGAGTCTCATATTGTGCTTTCTTAGGACGTCGAAGGCCTCCTGAAGGTCGGCCACATGATCAATTCCTCGGATGCTCTTTAAAAGCATATCATCGATGTATACTTCCATGTTCCGGCCGATCTGGGCCTGGAAGACCTTGTTGACGAGGCGTTGGTATGTCGCCCCTGCGTTCTTTAGGCCGAATGGCATGACTCTGTAGCAATAAAGGCCTTGGTCGGTCACAAAAGATGTCTTCGGGATATCCGGGGGGAACATTCTTATCTGATTGTAACCCGAGAAAGCATCCATGAAGCTGAGGAGCTCATGTCCCGAGGTTGCGTCAATCAGAGTGTCAATGCTCGGCAGAGGGAAGGGATCTTTGGGGCAGGCCTTGTTGAGGTCAGTGAAATCAATGCAAATTCTCCAAGTCCCATTGGACTTCTTCACCATTACTACGTTAGACAACCACTCGGGGTAGTTTACCTCCTGTATAAATCGGGCCTTCAACAACTTGTCTACCTCTTCTTTGATAGCGAGCTGACGCTCGGGGGCGAACTTGCGCCTCTTTTGCTGAACCGGTTTGGACCCCGGATCGACGCTCAGGCGGTGGACTAAGAGTTCTTCGGAGATGCCGGGCATGTCCGCTGCGGACCATGCGAAGAGGTCTTGATTGGTTCGGATGCATTTCACAATATCTGAGTATAGGGCGGACGGGAGGGTCTTGCTTACGAAGAACTTGCGGGTCGGCTCTTGTTCAGAGAAGAGCACCTCCTCCAGTTCATCCACCGGCTCGGAGGTCGGTCTTGCAGTGTCTTGAGGAATTTCCAGAGTCTCTAAGGAGAGGACGGGCCCAAGGGTTGAGGTCATGTAGCACTTTCGGGCCTGCTCCTGATTGCCCCTTACTTTCCCGACCCCGGACCGGGTGGGAAACTTCATCTTAAGATGGTATGCTGAGGTGACGGCTTCCAGAGCTGCGAGGCCGGGCCGACCCAAAATGACGTTGTAGGCGGCGGGAACATCCACCACCATGAAGTCCATTGGCTCTGTTCGGGTGGTAGGAGTTTGACCGGTAGTTACATCGAGGGTGATCACCCCTTCAATAGTTACCGGAACCCCCGTGAACCCATGGAGAGTGTAGCCGGCGGGCTTGAGTCTGTCTCTGGAGAGCTGTAGGCCTTTAAAAGCGGAGAGGAAGAGGATGTTGACGGAACTGTCGTTGTCTACTAAGATCCTCTCCACCTTGAAATTCGCCATGTGGAGGCTAATGACGAGTGCGTCACAATGTAGGGTGCGAACCCCTTCTAGATCTTCGTCGGAGAACGTGACTGGCACTCCGAGGCCTTTGGGAGGAGGAGTGGCTCGGACCGAGTTGACTTCTCTAATAAATGCTTTCCGAGAGGAGTTCGAGGAGCCCCCCATTGGGCCCCCGTGAATGAGGTGGAGGACTCGCTCTTCCTCGAAGTCTGGCGTCTCTTCTCGTTCCGGACGCTTGTTAGCCCCCCGAGGCGGGGGGGGGGGGAGTTCGGCTCGGTCCTTTCTTACAAACTTCGTCAGTTGCCCCCTCTGGATAAGGGCTTCGATCTCGTTTCTCAGAGCACGGCAATCGTTAGTGTCATGCCCATGGTCCCGGTGATAGCGGCACCATTTCTCTTTATCTCTTCTCTTGGCGGGAGTGTTCATCTTGGGAGCTGGAGGCAAGACCCCTTCTTTTTCGACTTCCATGAAGATGGCGGAGATGTTAGTGTTGAGGGGAGTGAACTTCTCAAATTTAGGGGAGGTCGGCGCTGGCCGGCATTATCCTTCTGGAGCTTCTTAGCTCCTTCTTCTTCCGTTCCCTTCCTCTTAAACCCGGAGGTAGACCCCTCCCAATTGGGTTGTTGTTCGGCCTCTTCGGCCCGGATATACTTTTCTGTGCGAAGGAGGAGGTCGGAAAAATCCTGTGGTGGCTTCTTTGCGAGGGAGGAGCGGAGGTTGAAATTGAGGACATTGGATTGGAATGCTGCGGTAGCAACTGACTGGTCGAGGGATGCGATGGTTCTGGCTTCGGCTGTGAACCTCTTCACGTAGTCCCTCAATTTCTCCCCCTTCTTCTGATGGAGGTGCAACAGCGAGATGCTGGTCTTCTCAGTTCTTCGGCTGCTTATAAAATGGGTGACGAAGAGGGTCTCGAACTGCTCGAAGGAGAATATTGAGGCTGGGGCAAGGCGAGAGTACCATTCTCGAGCTGGGCCCTTGAGAGTTGCGGGGAAGGTTTTGCAGAGGAGGGCATCGGAGGCTTGATGGAGGAGCATCAAAGTTTTAAAACTTTCGATGTGATCAACTGGATCGGTCTCTCCGGTATAGTTCTCAAATTGGGGAGGTTTGAAACCGAACGGCACAGGTGCATCCACTATGGTCCGGGAGAAAGGGGGTCGGCTAGGACGTAGGGTCCTCCCCCTGAGCTCCTCTCCTTGGTTTATCTGACCCAGGCGCCTTTCTACTTCATGAAGACGGTGGTTCATGGTGTCATCTCTCCGACGGTAGTCTGCCGAGGCTCGGGACTCGTCTTCGTAAGAGGGAGAGCGAGGGCTGTGGCGACGGTAACTTCGGGAACGACGAGGACTTGGGGTACGCCGGGAGTTAGTAGGCGCAGGACGAGGAGAGGGGGACCGTCGGCGAGGGCTTCGGACCGGAGGAGGGGACGGGGCCTTCGGCTCATTAGGGTTTTGACGGAGGTTGAGAGCCTGTTGTACCATTGCTTGGAATTGCTGGAACTCGGCACGAGTGATTGGTGCCTCATTGTTTCTGGGCTGTTGCCGACCCGCGGGGGAGTGCCTTCTTCGGTAGTGATCGGGGGACTCTTTCCTCCCTCTTCGGGTGGGGGACCTGTGGTGCCGGTGCCGAGGAGACCGCTCGCCCGGATGGTGCTGGCGGGAGGCTCCCTCTCGGGCCCGCTTTTCTTCCAGATGGCGGCGGAGATCATCCTCTTTCTGGCGATTAGGGGCGGCATTGTGGCGACCAGAGGCTCGGGGGTGATGGGAAGCCATTGAGTCCGTGGAGGCATTGTGGATGGAGATGTTCTCTTGGTGAAGAGGCTGTTTCTGAGGGTTAGGACCCTTTGGATCAGGAGGGGGAAGGTTCTATTGGAGTGGCTCTTCCACTGCAGGGGGAAGTTGCCCTTGTTGCTGAGTGGGATTAGGAAGGACGTCTTGTTGGTCGGGGTTGGGTACTCGGTTAGACCCCCTTGACCTGACTTTGCGAGGCGACATGGCTGGAGAAGACCTGTGCTCCAGGAGGAGGAGAGGTTTCTATTCGTTAGTTTCCCACAGACGGCGCCAATCTGTTGCCGCTAAATTTGGTGTGGGGGCAAACAGATGAATTTGTGGATTCTTAGGGAAACTGAATAGTAAACCTGTATACCTGTTCCGCCGGTCTTCGATCGTCGATCCCGTCGTGGACCTGCAAAAAGTGCGAGACACCGGGGGTTGTTCCCGGCGACGCACCCTCCGACGCTCAAGTCAGTAATCTGAAAGACTATGAAAGAGCGCAAAAACTGAAGAAAGTTTGATTACCTCGTAATGGAGATGGATGGGGGGTATTTATAGGCGTCTTAGGGAGTAGTTTAGGAATGTAATCCCCGTGACCTGATGTGGAATATTCCCCTTGTAAACAGATTAGGAATGTAATCTGATAAGGTATATTCCTTGTAATCAGATAAGGAATCTAATCCCCAAATCCCAGTGAAGAGATAGATGTACATCAGGGCCGTTGATCAAGATTAATCAGGAACCCTAATTTTATCCTGTTGGGTCGGGTGTGCAGCGGTTAAAGACCCGCACCCTCTTGTTGGCGGATCCATTCGTGGGTTATTGGGTCCTTGGGAAGAAGATCCAATACCCATTTTGGACCATTATGTAGGGGAAATTACCGTTTTACCCCTGAGTTTCAAGATTCGTACCTGATTTGGACGGTTCCGATTAAACCCCATTTTTAGCCATATCAAATAATAATACTAATAACACTAACAAATAATGATATGCATCAAAATAGTATCTACGTTTAACAATTTTATTAAAATAATCCAATAATAATAATATATTTGTTTTCGAGCTCAATTATAAATAGTCGATCAATAAGTCATAGGAGTAGATTAAATTACACAATTATTCGAAATAAATATAATTATCGATAGAAAAACACTTTAATATAAAATCCAAAACGATTTTAACAAATAATGAATTTATAAATATCGAAATACAGAAAATATTCAGAAAATACGTATTTACGGGAATGGGGGTTACAGAGAATGGAGAAAGAGAGGGGCACCGCCGAGGAAGAGTTGAGCTTGCGACTTTTAGGGTTAGAGATTTACTAATTAGGGAATAGGGAATCAGGGATAGGGCCTGGGTCTGGGTCTCAACTCTCTCATGTGTGTATTTGTATTATGGGTAACAGGTAACGGGTTGGGTCCGAGTCGGGTCTGCTGATTTTATTCATTAATTCTTTAATACGGGTCCGGGTCCGGGTGGAATCCTATTTTAGTGGACCCGGACCCGACCCGAAATTTCAACGGGTATGTTTTTTGGACCCGTAGCCTACCCAAATTAGATCGGGTCGTTCCGGTCCAACGTCGGGTTCGGGCCGGGTCCGGGTTTCGGGTTTTAATACCAATGCTGCTTCCTTTTGTTGACCGTGAAGAAGATAATGCATTTTAAACCACACATTTTAGGCCGATCACAATTTGTTGCAAGTGAAAATTTTCACAAGATTTTGAAGACCTTGAATTCAATAGCATCTGATTTCATTGCTAAACCAGGACCAGTTGTGCCTGCTAAAATAAGAGAAAGCACAAGGTTTTACCCTTATTTCAAGGTATGTGATAATTATTGTATTTAAATAGAATTGTAATTATAATTGTCACTATTATAATATATACTTTTCATAATATGGCTATTGCTGTATATGAATAATTTTAGGATTGCATGAGAGCTATTGATGAGACACATATTCCGACAATAGTGAGCGGGCATGATGTAAGCAGTTATCGTAATTATCATGGAAAGATATCACAAAATGTATTAGCAGCTTGTAACTTTGATTTGGAATTCATGTACATTCTTAGCGGGTGGGAGGGTTCAGCTCATGATTCCAAGCTACTAAGTGATGCTTTGACAAGGAGGAATGGACTTAAAGTGGCCCAAGGTGAGTACTTATTTTTTAAATGATAATTATGTTTTATATTTTTTACTTTTCATACTAATTTTATATGTATTGTATTTGTAATTAGGTAACTATTTCCTAGTGGATTGTGGATTTCATAATCGACGCCAATTTTTAGCTCCATTTTGAGGTGTGCAATATCATTTGCAAGATTTTGCAGGTCATGGTAATGACCCTCAAAATGGAAATGAATTGTTCAATCTTCGCCATGCATCATTGAGGAACGTGACTAAGAGGATATTTGGTATTTTTAAATCACGATTCACAATTTTTAAGTCATCGCCTCCTTTTCTATTTAAAACACAAGCAAAACTTGTGTTAGTATGTGCAGCACTATATAACTTTCTTCGCAAAGAATGTCATTCTGATGAATTTCCAATTCAACCAATAGACGAATCTCCATCTTCATCGTTAATAGTTAATGAAGATAATAATTTTGAACCTATTGCTCAAACCCAAGAGCAGAAACGAAAAGATGCTAATGCATGGGTGGTTAGCATTGCTTTAGATATATGGAGAAATGCTAGTTAGGAGGACTTGAAGCTATATCAAATTGGCTATTAAAAGATTAGAAATTTTGTATTGGGTTTAATTTTTTAGTGTTTTAATTATTCTTTGGTTTAATTTTGATTATACTACAGATAAATGCTAATGTTTTGATTATACTTTGATGTAATTTTGATTATATTGAAAATTGATAATTGAATATCTATATAATAAAACACAAAGAAAGCTATCAAGTGGCTCACCTTCAATCCTCCCAAAATCAAAGGCCAAGATCTAACCTCACAAAATATATTTTCCCTCCCAAAATTTCAAACTCCAAAATCAAAATTTCCCCCTCCAAAACTAAAAAACTAAAAAAACTCATTACTTTATTACTATCTCTCTCTTCTATCTTCTCCCTACACTTTTTCATATTTCTCTCTTTCTCTCTCTCTCTATCTCTCTCTTTCATTCTTAGATTTTAAGATTTTAAGATTTTATTATATAGATAAATTTAGATTTTAAGATTTTAGTTTTATAAATTTTCAGAATTTGTATGTTTTTTTATTGCACATGTTATATTAAAAATAACAAATATCTCTTTAACAGTTAAAATTTCATTGTTTTCTACATTAAAGTTCTAAGAAGTTAGATTTTATACCCCATTTATAATTATTTTTCAACATATACTAATGGAAATATGGACTTTTATTTACAACTAATTATTGTCATGCTATTCAAACTTGAGCTACATAATTGTTATTTTACTATTTACAGGGCTTTTCGTATATTGTATCGTTCCGAAGACGTGCCGTAGGCACGTGCCCACGAGCAAATCTAGTTTGCTTATAAATTCTTATGGTACAAATTTTTTAAAATTCCAACACAATATGAATTCTAACAACTAAAAAAAGAAAAATTGTAAGTCGTTTCATTCGTGTGATTAGTCAAACTGAATTTGGATTGTGTCAATAACACACACGCCAAGCTTTCTCCTCCTCGTATCTAATGGGACATCACTAAGAACTTCCAAAATCAACAAAAATTAAAATGAACCCCTTCTCTCTTATTCCAGTTACTACTATTCTCCCCCAACTCCTCCTCCTCCTCTTCTTCTTCTTCCTCCTACTTACTCTTTCTCAGCTCTCTTCTACCCAACTCGATGCCGGCGATTACTCCGACGTCCTCCGCCTCGCCAAAGCGGATTCGGATCTTCTGCTCTCGATTCGGAGGCAGATCCACGAGCACCCGGAGCTCCGATTCCAGGAGCACAACACCAGTGCCTTGATCCGGGCCCAACTCGACCTCTTCGGCGTCCCGTACACTTACCCCTTTCCCTTTGCTGGAACCGGAGTCGTTGCGCAGGTTGGGTCCGGTGGGCCCCCCATTGTCGCCCTCCGTGCTGACATGGATGCACTACCTATCCAGGTAGGTTTGTTTGTTTGTTTGTTTTTTTGGGGTAGTCCGTCTGATTTTTGGACAATAGACTGGAATCCGTCAGGATTTGAACTTCATATTCTTTTTCTTTATCGTTATGATCCAAGGTAATCCGGAGACAAGACACAGTGGCGGAGCATAGTTAGGGTCCCCCCCCCCCCCCCCCCCCCCCCCCCAATTTTCACAAATCTCCTTGGCACTATTGAAAATTTTATAAACCCTTAAAAAAAAATAAAATTGGCCCATCTGAATTCTAAGTTTTATTGTTTGGCCCTCCTAAAAATTATAAAAAAATCTTTATATTTTTACATGTAGTCAAAGAATTTTTCCTTGGCCTCCTGGTGGCTTCGCCCCTAGACACTAATTAGTCACATCGGGTAAACAATCAGATAAATGGCCGTGGTATAAGTGCTAGTTAACATGAGAACTAGACAAGTAGCTCCTATTGGTTAATGAGGCCCTAGGTCATCTTTTAAGTCTCTATTTGGTATTGCTGGAAACGAATAGTGCCAGTATCAAGTACTGTTAGAAAAAGTATGTTTGACTTAAAATTTTCATAGTAAGAGCATCCACAGTGGTAAAAAGCTAAAAAATAGCTTTTCGATTGTTTCCTGCAGTGGTAAAAAGCTAAAAAATGCATAAATTTAAAATAATAAAAACGGACGATGTCTTTAGGAATTTTTTAAAATTTAATGATTTTTTAAAGGAGGAACGAAAATTTTAATAATATTTTAAATGGGACGATCCCAAACATGATGTTTTGTCCCAACAACAACAACAAAAAAAAATCATGTTTTGTCCGATGTGAATTTTTGTTATTTGTTTTATTTTGGGACCATACATCATGTTTCGTCCGGGTTTAATCGGTCTTTTTTTATTTCTTTTTTGCTTTCTATTGGTATTAAATGACTCATTTACCCCTCTTCTTCTTCTTCTTCTATATATTTGGATGAAGAGTTGAGCTCTTAATCTTCAAACCCGAGAGCTCAATCTCTTCCATATTTTATCTCTCTCAAACCTCTCTTCATCCAATATGTTTCCTTCTTAATAATTTGATTGTTATCTCATTTTTTTATCGGTTTATATTAGTCAATGTCTTCAATAAAAAGATTCATTGGCCGGATGAAATCAAAGTGTCAACAACCAATGCCAGCTGAAGCAGAAACAAGCAGCCAAATAAATGCAGAGTTGCATAATGTAGACTACACCGATCAATCAAATTGGAAACTTATTGTAGATGATTGCAATCATTTGTGTAAACATATTATTGTCCATCCTGAAGGTGGATTTTGCCAATTTAGGAAAAATTGGAGGGAGCCAATTAAAATATACAGAAAATACTGCAGCTGTGTCTCAATTATCAAGCAGTTGGTCGAGGTGTCCCAATTATCAATTTTTGTTGATCCTTTAGTATATCAAGACATTCTTCAAACTTGAAAGTTTTTCCAGATCTTTGCATATATTCGACTTTCTTTCACGCATCTATGACATATTTAAAATATAAACGTTATTATTAAAAAAACTTAATGGTAAAGAAACAAATATATGATAATTTGTATATACCTTATTGGCCTCGGTAGTTCCACTAGCCGCTCTAATTGTTACACTAGCCAACTTTGCAATAAACAAGGCTACCTCTTTAGAAATTAATTGGAACCGACTTATAAGGGAGCTTACTGTTCGGTTGGTCGGAGTCCCTAATAACGCTGCAAAAGTAGACAAAATTCACTCCCAAAACTGTGCACCAGATTGATCAGTACTTACCAAGAGATCTTGTGTTATACTAATCCACGCTTGACAGAGTGTAACATCTTCCTGAGTTGTATAAGCTCTCTCCCTCTTGAACTACAGCTTGCCATAACTCACTCTTTCAAAAATTTGGAAGAAGGAACAGAGAGACTATATTTTTCTGAAGAATAGAGAAAGGGAATTGGTTTTTTTTTCATTGAATTTGTTTTCAACAAGTGCCAATATATAGGAAAAAGTAGTCAAATATAGCCGTTATATTTTGAAAATAGCCATTGGGTTTAAAACAATTGTTGGATCAAGAATGTATGGTTGGATGAGAGTAGGGGTAAAATTGTCATTTGCAATTTTTTTAAAAAAAATGAATGGGCTAAAAAGAGATTGGATGAAAAATGATGATGTTTCATCCAACTCATTTTTTTTTCTTTGGTGTAATTAATTTTTTTTAAAAACTCTTATTTTCATAGGACGAAACATCATGTTTCGTCCGATAATTTTAAAAAATATTAAAAAAATGTAGACATGTTTCGTCTCCTATAATATGCATATAGCTATATTCATATGCATATTTGCCTATTTACTGAAGCCGAAATGGCAAAAAATGCATTTTTGCCTGACTGCAGAGTGTTTTTTGGGGAATTATGCATTTTATGCATAAATGCCTAACGACTGTGGATGCTCTAAGTAAAAGCATTTTTGGTAATGCTCTATATATCACTTTAGGTGCTTTGAAAAAATTCTAAAAAATAGTAGTTTTAGAAAGAATTTTTTTTTACTTTTGATTAAAACAATCTGAATTAAGCTTGTCAAACACCTATTTTGAGCCTAGAAGAGCTTTTGGATCCAAAGGTGCTCTCAAAAAGCAATGCCAAAAGGAGCCTTAATATAGAGACTCGGTAGGAGGACTCATCATCTTTTTCCTCCTTCTCACTCGAGCCCTTGTACATTGACTAATGATATTGACTTTTGTGTCTTTTGGGCTCATCTTTGTAAGATGCTAGGTTAATAAGTTGCGATTAGGGTTCTCTTATGGTTTTTATTTTTAAATCTATATGGACCCACATGTTTTTTTCTTGTAGTAGTAAAATAAGAAAATGATGACGGTTGTACACTTCTCTTTATGTACAAAATAAAATTTGGGCGTTAGACCGTTAATTAGTACTGGAATATCCTGATACGAATCCATGAGGCTTATAGTTCCATAGAAGAAATCAACAAAGAAAGTATAATATACGTGTCATGACATAACGAGACAAGTAGCTCCAACTGTCTACGAGGACCTTTGCCTGCATATAATGAGCTCTCAAATGGCGTCCTCGTGATTTCTTTTTCTCATTCTCGCTCAAATTCTTGTAAGCTAGCCTAGCAATATTCACTCTTGCATCTATTGGACTCTTTTGATTGTTGAAAGATACTACATAACTTGCAAGGTTGTAATTAGGGTTCTCTTATGTTTTTATATATTGCGTGTGTGAATGATTTTAGGAAATGGTGGAATGGGAACACAAGAGTCGGGTGGATGGGGTGATGCATGCATGCGGGCATGATGTGCATGTGACGATGTTGCTTGGAGCTGCAAAATTGTTGAATGAAAGGAAGAACGAGCTCAAGGTAGTGTGTCTATATCTATAGTTCATTGTTACCCCCTTCTTTAAAGAAATTGTAAATGTTGTTGTTATACCATATTGGTAATTTATGAATCACATGAGGTTTACCGAGATTGTAGGTTTAACGTAGCTTGTTAAGAATGAAAGTTGATACTGTTGATTAGAATGGTGATGACATCTCATTCAATTTTTTATTATTTTCCTTAACCAGGAGTTTAGCAAAAGTTTCATAAGTAATGGTTTTAGATTTTTGAAATAAAGGGAAATTCATGCTTTTCCCTCTCTGAATGCACACCCTTCAGCAGTTTATCGCCATGGTGAACTTCTCATTGTTACTTTTCTGGTTTCTTTTTCTTTGTTAAAGGGTACAGTGAGACTTCTTTTCCAACCTGCAGAAGAGGGTGGAGCAGGTGCAGCGCATATGATTAAGGGCGGTGCTCTTGATGGTGTCACGGCGATCTTTGGCATGCACGTCGACTACCAATTACCCACAGGAAGCATAGCATCAATTCCAGGGCCTGCGCAAGCTGCTGTATGCTTCTTTGAAGCAAAAATAGAGGGAAAAGGTGGAGATGCTGCAACTCCTCATTTGAATGTGGATCCAATAGTTGCTACATCATTTGCCATTCTCGCAATGCAACAGCTTATCTCTAGAGAAGATGACCCTCTCCATAGCCAAGTATGTCATCGTCTATATGATTTTATACACTTTGCTGTCATGGTGTTATTATTGCTCTTATGATTTGGAATGGTTGTAAGCATGTGGAAATTTATTTTTTCCTTAAGAGTGTTCCCCATTGAAACCTAAAATAAACTTAGTTGGTACACAATAAATTCCATTAGTTCTTTTCTTGTGCTAATGCACCATTTCATTGTCTCAAGAAGGATAAGGTATCAACTTTGTATGGCATGCAGGCAAAAGAAAGTTCTTGGTTAGTAGACATCTTTGGGCATAAAAATTGTAGGCATGTTCATTGGAAAATATTTCTTTGAATTATGTTCAGTCATTTGCACATGACATAGATTTGTGATCTGAATATAAATGGGTCAACTATTAACCCATATCTCCTTTGAACTTTTCAATTTTTTTATGCTTGCTTGCATATTGAGTCATAAATTGTACACAAATCTTGTCGAAGGCAACTCCATCAATCAGGAAACCATAATTATGTGTGGCTAAGAAGGCATCATAATGTGTCAATATGCTCATGCATTCGAGTTATAAGCTTCAATTGTTAGTAGTCTTTAACTTTCAACATCTCTGCTGTTGTTCGAAGAGTCTCAACTATTGCAAAATAAGGTAGTTGGCGGCCAACATAGACCCAAGTCAGATCTGAAATGGATCCTAAAGAAAACACCTTTAATAGAGTGTAGTAAGGAACTGAATGAGGTCCACACCAAAATTTGTCATATCTGCTTTCTTGATTGTTGTAATCGAAGGCTGTCTCTTAATTGAGCAGCAACATGTAATAATAGATATGAAGACTGAACTGGATGAAGCATAATTCCTTTGTTTTATAGTCTTATGAAACCCATTAACACCTCAATTCTCTATCCTTTTAAGGTATTATCCGTCACATATGTCAAGGGAGGAAGAACATATGATTATTCTACACCATCTGTTGTTGAATTTGGGGGAACTTTGAGAAGTCTTACCACTGAAGGGCTGCACAGGCTACAAAGACGAGTTGCAGAGGTTTGATTATCTTTAATTAATTTCATTGCTTCTATTTGAACTTACCTTCATCTTTTTCACCTCAAAGTCACTGGTTTAGCACAAGGCTGAATATTTTTTGCTTCTTTTCGAAACTTTGATGAAGGATCAGAACATCACATAAGTTCATGGCCATTTATGCTTACTCCTAGTTGGTTTTTTCAGGTGATCGAAGGTCAGGCATTAGTACACAGATGCAAGGCACTTATTAGCATGAAAGAGGACGACTTCCCTGCATACCCTGCTGTGATTAATGATGTTAGATTGCATGAGCACGTACGACGTATTGGTGGACATTTGCTTGGTCCAGATAACGTGAAGATGGGGAAGAAGATCATGGCAGGTGAGGATTTTGCATTCTACCAGCAACTGATACCCGGTATGATATTTGGCATTGGAATTGCAAATGAGAAATTAGGTGAAGTCCACCCTCCACACTCTCCTCATTTCTTTGTCGATGAGAATGTTCTTCCTATTGGGGCAGCACTACATACAGTGATTGCAGAAGCATATCTGAACGAGCGCAGCATCATGGAGGACATGAATATATTCCCAGAAAAGAAGATTTTCTAACCTGTAAGGCTCTAGAATTGTAAAAATAACAACAATACATGATGTTTATGTGTTAGTATTGTAAAGGGAGTAGATAGTTTTCGAGCTCAGGTAATTAGCTTGTAAAGAATTAGTAGACTACTATGAATAAGTTCGAAAAAAATTTGTAAAATCCAACATAATGAAATTGCTCTTGATCTGCTCCAAGATGCGTTTATAGTCTGTTGCAGCTTTTAAATACGTTGCAAAACTTTCAGCAAAATCATAGCAGCAGTTTGGACTAGTTAAATTGGGAAGCCATGCCATACAGAGTAGACTTCTCTGACATCAAAATTCCATTATTTTAGATTGTGTAATGAATAAATTGTAAGAATTGTTGTATAGGAATATTGTTTAAAGATAACTTATTGTAGTTCACAAAATAATAATCCCTAGTGTATTGGACACTCTGCAATGTAGCACCACAAGGTCGGTATTGGTTTGCGGGTGTTACAATACCTTCGATTCACATATGCTTGTAGGTTACTAGAAAAGCCACTTGGCTACTGTGGTGGATCTTTCGCAGCTTGGGTAAGAGCAATGAGTTCATAATGGGCAAATCATTGTAATCTCAGGTTGGCATTTCTTCATGTACTTCTTGATTGACTGAAGAATCTTTATGTTTGGTGCTTGATCGAATAAACAAGGATAAAAACCGGGAGTATCCACCATTTGAATCTTGATCCCATCAGCTAGTTCTTCAAACTTTCTCAGTGAAGGAGTTCCTCGGTTCAAAGGATTGGTGACGGTCTTTCTCGTATCAAAAAATGAATTTATAGTGATGCTGCTTTTTCTTGTGGGAGCAACCAAATAATGAGTTCTTGATCGAATAAACAAGGATAAAAACCGGGAGTATCCACCATTTGAATCTTGATCCCATCAGCTAGTTCTTCAAACTTTCTCAGTGAAGGAGTTCCTCGGTTCAAAGGATTGGTGACGGTCTTTCTCGTATCAAAAAATGAATTTATAGTGATGCTGCTTTTTCTTGTGGGAGCAACCAAATAATGAGTTCCTTGGAGGATGGAGAAAGCTTAGATCCTCACCCATTAACCAGTGTGGGGCTGACATTTGTGGTTGGCTTTCAATTTGGTGGCTGAGATACTGTTGGAAAACCTGTAAGAATGTCTGAGACACCAGGAGTATTCTCGGTTACAGATCCTCTGACGATCAAGTCAACAATTTAGAGTATGAATTGGGTTTTTAGTGGACAAAAGTTCATTACCTAGCAATGGTGGGGGAGAGGCTGTATTTATAGGCCTGAAATGAAACAGTTTTAGGAAGATTTCCTGACTGATTTAAGTGATCCTCTTAATCAAGGGATCAAATCAGTTATTATCTTCATATTTTAGGAGATCTGATTACCAGCAATGATTGGCCGGTAGAGCTCCCCTGTTTGGGCAGCGAATTAGTCTCAATTGTGGGCATAGTTGAGTTGGCGGGCCTGAGGATGGTCCATGTTCTCGTTGTGGGCCTGCAACTTTTGTGAAGTTACTGTTTCACCCTTAAGAACTCCGAAATTCGTGTTAGAGTCGGACGACCCTGATTATCTGTAATTTTTACCCACATCATAATAGTTGCGCTCTTACCAACCCCAAATTTACCGATAACTAAAATAGTACAAGAGAAATGAGAAATCAAGTTTGTCTTTTTCTCCCCTTTCAAGCTCGATTGCCTTCTTTATCTTATGCATAGCACTGGAGCACCAATCTTTTTGTTGGGTTTATGTTTTGCATACTAGGTTCAATGTGAAGAGAAAACTATAAAGCGAGAAGATGATTGATGCATCCATGGAGGAAAGAGCAGCAGCAGCAATAACAGGAAGAAAGAGCAGCAGTAACAATACTAAAGGACAGTCGACCGCTATGACTCTCTAACTTTGGTCAGGGCATTGTAGTTAACTACGCTTTAGGGCAGTCGACCGCAAGTTAAAGCAGCGGAAGTTTGGGCTTGGGTCTAGGTGATCTGATTGAAACCCAACTTCTTCTCCCAGTTAAATCGTACGACTCCTATTGTGTGGCTTTCTCTTCAGCGTATCAAGACTACAACCTAGAGTTTTCCTAGATCTCTATATAAAATTGTAACGGCTTTGTTGAGAGGTAAGAGAGAAAGTACTTCATTAAGAGTTTTTCATTGTAAACAGCAGATTATCTTCTAGTGAGTTTTGAGAGATAGATATGTTCTTGGTGAGAATGATTGTAACTCTTGTATCTTCTCTAGTTGAATAATATATCAGTTATTTCTCCAACGAACCAGTATTCGCCCAAACCAAAACAAAATTGTGCACTTTTTTGTGTTTGGTTTGATCTACTATTGGTTAGTGGTTTGTTCATTGGATCCTTTGCGCAAAACTCAGCACAAATCCCTGAGACTTTCATGGTGGCGGAGGATTGATGCTGGTACAAAATCTTCATATGAGTAACCCAATCTACAAACAAATCGGAGGAACATAACTCTAATCGACTCAACCTTTCCATGCAATAACTTTTTCTCTTCTTCAGTCATTGGTTTCTCGGGTCTGCTAGTAATTGCAAGAATTGGGGAGGTGACGATTTTTTGTTATAGAGGCAAACGTCGGGTTGGTCTAAAGGGTAAAGATGAAGTACCAAACCAAGATGAACACAAGTATAGTAGAAGAGGTTTTTACTATGATAAGTTCAAGGGAAGAATTCGTTTCTGCTATCTCCTTTCCACCCTTTTTATCGGTGTTAAGCCGTGAACTAGATGAATCTCCCTCCAAAACCTCTATCATTTTCTTTGTAGCTTCTGAAGTTTCTAGAATCACAAGCTTACTTTCTATGGATTTAGAACCATTATGAACGACAATTGAACCCTCAAGTAGATCAACTAGAAATTTCTCATCTTCAATTATAACAGAATCATCCAGAGAGAACCACAGAGGGGTAACACCCGAGACAAGCCAGCCTTCAAAAATCAGCTTCACACGAATTCCAAGAGAGGAAGAGAAGAGGAAGGTGAACTCCGCTTGGAACGTAAGGAGATCAACGGAGCACACCTCAGCCACCATCTGAAAAACAGAGCATGCTCCACAAGTAGGGAAGCCCCAACTGATCATAGAGTTCATTTGAGGAAGAGTAGCAGAGATATTCGGGTTAGAAGCCTAGTTGAGAGAGGTCGCCAACGATAAATGGAGAAGAGAAGAAAAGATCTTCGATCTCAGGAGACCAATAGAAGAACATATGTGGAGGACACGAGGGGGGGAAGAGAAGAGTGTGCTAGAGAACTCCATAGTAAAGTTAGAAGATCACCGGAGGTGGAAGTAGTGAAACAAAAAAAAAGAAGACGATGAGGGAGAATGTATATTGTATAAGCCAAAAAGAGTGAAGAAAGCAGTGAAGAAGCAGAGAAGATAGCCTTTTCATCATCGGCAGCAGCTATGGGTACAACAACAAAGCTCCCTCAATGCCACAAATGCGCAAGTAGAGGCCACATCATTCACGAATGCATGAACAACCGGTTTTGCTATGTTTGCAAAAAAACATGACCACATATCGAAGTCTTGCCCGAACGTCAGGGTTGCCGGAAACATCAAAAACAACTGTCAGGACTCTGGGCTCCTAAAAGCTAAATTGCAAGAGTCTAAAGACCCATCTCAAAAGGCAACTGGGTAGAAGATCAAATCCATATATGAGGAGAGCCACGACGATAATAGCCGAACGATCAGGACCGTGATAACGCCTACGCCAATGATAGTGGAGCTAGAGAACCGAATCAAAAATTGCATCCTGATTAAGATTCATACAGGGAATCCCTCTATTCTGGCAATTACGGAGCTTCTATACACCAACACCACCTGTTCGCCGAACTGGGAATGGAGGTGAAAGATGATGTGCTTTTGGTTCACTGTAACAACGGGGATAGAGTGAGAGAGGTGCTTCTCTTGGGGGGGGGGGGGCTCGAAGGAGATGAATATTATGTTACATTCACTAGATGGTCGCGTAATTTTGGCACCTTGAAAGTAAATCAAATGCCAGCGTTATGGGTTCGGTTTTTCAATTTACCATTCCAACTTTGGGTTAGTTTAGCATTTCACAACCTCGTGAGTGGGTTCGGTCATGTCATTGCAATTGTATAACACTCATTTGCAAAAAAGACGCGAATACGCTCGGTTACAAATTGGAGTTGAAAATTAGGCTATGATTTTATCGATTGTTCAGGCCATGTTCGAAGATGTGTGCTATGAGGTTAAGATTATAGTGGAGAGGAAGAAAAAGGTGTCTTTCCAAGATTCGCCTAAATACTCAAAAACGGAGTCGGGGGAAAGATCAAAAAAGAAAGAAACTGAGGTTGAAGATGCAATCAGTTCGCTCATCACAACTCAGCTAGATCAGAACCGTTCAATTTGTCAGCAGCAAAAATATAAGGAGATGGAGGAGGAGTCGTTGGATAAAAAAGGAGTGAATCCTAACTGCTTAAAATAGCTTGCACGGGATCTGGGCAAAATAGAAAATAAGAAAGATGGGACTGGAGAATCAGATTGCGTGTTACAGGAATGGAGGGCGAGGGATAAGGGGGAAGCGACAGATGGCAGACAGGTACTAGGCATGGGCGGAGATGCGACACCAATTTCTTCGGGTGTACAAGGCATTGTACACCCGAAAATGACAGGGGATAAGCAGCAGCAGGTGATGAAGCGTGTCACGGAGGGACCCACTACTATAGTCGCCACATCAGCGAACATCATTATGAATAAACAGGAATTCGAAAGGGCGGTTGAGAGAGCAGTTCGGGCAGTTACTGTGCATATGGGCTTTGGGGTTGGGCCTTTGAATACTAGGCATTATATTAATCAAATTAAACCAAAAGAAGAAGGAGTGTTGAGCCCGGGAGATTTACAGCAGCTTACTGGGCCAGAGAAGGAGGAGCGTGGAGTGGAAATTTGTGTCTCGGAGGAGCTGAGGGGATTGGGGGTGGGGGCGTAAAGGAGGGGGAAATGGAACATGGAGGGGTGAGTTTAATAATGGAAATGAAGACAGTGAAGATGGTAGGATCGGGGCACTAGATGGAGTGGAAGAGGAAGTTAGTGAATCCGATAGCGAAGAGGCTAACTATGCAAGACAAGGCAATAAGTTAGTAAGGAGACAGAAGGAATGTGTTGACATAGGGTCGTTGGAAACAAGTATTCAAATCACTAGGAGAGTCATAGATGAAGCAACAAGGAAAAGTAAGAGGCAGATAGACAGGTGGGGTTCGAATGGGCCAAGTAAGGAGGATCTTATTAAATCGGTCGCAAAATCAAAGGTTCCCGCTTCGGCTTGTAGAGGTATGTTATTAGTTAATACACCTATTTTGAGTGTTATTCGGATAATATGCTTCTCTGTTCTGCCTCATTGTTGGGTCTGGCCATGGGATCCAATAGTGAAGAACAAAACCATACGATTAATGCAATTAGAGATGAGGCTTATAGACTAGGTCTATAGTTTTCCTTGCCTTTTCGATTTTAGATGTGTGTAAAAGAATTGTTTTTCCAAGTTATACATCTTCTGAAATGTGAGAGGAATGCAGTCAAGAGTTAAAAAAAGACTAGTTAGTGACACGATTGCTAGCCAGAAACCTTCTTTATGTGCACTACTAGAAACTAGAATTGTCAATCCTCAAAGCCTTGACTTTGATTGCCTTGGAACGCTTGGTGCTTTCGAATGGCATTTTCTCTCAGCTGAGGCATGTCAGGGGGAATTGCATTAGGCTTTGACTATAACGTGTTTGACCTTGTTGATGATTTCATTGGTAACTACTCGAGCACTATTAAATTACGACGGAAAAGCAACGGGTGGGAACATATGATTTCCTCAGTTTACGGTCCGTATAATGCTATTTTAGGGCTAAATTTTGGGAGTAACTGAGAGAGATTCGGGGTAGATGGGAAGGTCCTTGGGTGTTGCTAGGGGATTTTAACATTACTAGATTCCAACATGAACATAGAGGGAGGGGGGCCAATGATAGAGGTAGACAGGATTTCAATCGAGTTATTAATGAACTAGAACTTTTGGAAATTGTGGCAGCTGATAGAAGGTTCACCTAGACTAATATGCAAGCCAATCCCACATTGGCTAAGCTTGATCGTATTCTAGTCTCTACAGAATGGGAAGATAAATACCTTCTTGCGATGGTTAAGACAATTCCTAGATTCAACTCGGACCACACTCCACTTACTCTCCAATGTGGTAACTATAGAAGACCAGTACCACAAAAATTTAGATTCGAGAAGGCATGGACGTTGAATGATAATATAGAAAAAGATTATAGAGGAATCGTGGGTGCAACCTACTGTCACGGATAATGCTGCCTCCAATTGGATCATCAAGCTTAGACGATTGCGCAAGCAACTCAGGATCTGGACAAAGAATGAGTTTGGGGAGTTGAAAAGGAAGAAAGAGATGATAGGAGTGAGAATTTAGGAGTTAGAAATATTGGAAGAGGAGAGGAGGCTAGGAAACCATGAATTTGAGGACTTGAAAGCGAACATGCTGGAATTCATAAAATTGGAGAGATGCAAGAGAGCAATTGGAGACAAAGATCGAGGATTCAATGGCTTAAGGAAGGAGATTCAAATACGGATTTCTTTCACAAAGTGGCTAGTGGAAGAAAAAGAAATAAACATATCTTAGGATTATCCGTAGGAGAAATTTGGACAGAAAACAGTGTACAAATAGGTCAACAGATCGACACTAGTTTCAGAGAACTTCTGGGAAAGAAAAAACGAGAATGATTTAGATTAGACCCTGAGATGTGGAATGAGTCCATAACTGAGGGAAGCGATGGGAGTGAAGGAAACTTTGCAGAGGAGGAGATCATCAAAGCTATCAACGATCTGTGGCAGGACAAGGCATCGGGACCGGATGGTTTTTCGATATGTTTTACAAACGATATTGGAAAATCATTAAAAAGGACCTTCTAGATATTTTCCAAGAGTTCTATCAAGATGTGGCACAAGCAGAAAGACTAAACTATGCAAACATTGTCCTTATACCAAAGAAGGCGAAAATTCTTAGAGTGTTTGATCTCAGGCCTATTAGTTTGTTGAACGGATCATTTAAAATCATCACGAAAGTTCTAGCCAATAGACTTTCACCACATCTTTGTGATATTATTGATCAATCACAAAGTGGTTTTGTAAAAGGCAAAGACATCATGGATAATATTGCTTCTGCACACGAAATGGTTTTTAGAGGAAACATGGAAAATGTAGATGAATTTTTGCTTAAATTACATTTTGAAAAAGCATACGATACAATGGAATGGGACTGTGTGGATGAAGCATTGAAACTTAGAGGATTTGGTTCGAAATGGAGACTGTGGATGACGAAGTGTGTCAGAGAGGGTAAATCCTTCATTCAGCTCAATGGACACTACGGAAAGGAAATTAGGTGTTGTAGAGGGCTCAGATAGGGTAACCCACTCTCACCGCTTTTCTTTACTTTAATTGCAGACGGCCTAGTAGAAATGGCGATGAGAGGTAGAGAGGGAGATATTATTAAAGTTGTTAATATTGGAGGTATTCCTATGTCAATGTCTATTCTGCAATACCTAGATGACACATTGATGTTCGGAGTAGCTCAGGTGAATGAGATCCTAGCACTGAGAATAATGCTAAGGTGCTTTGAGTATTGGTCTGGGCTAGCAGTTAACTTGCATAAGAACTATGTTAGTGATGAAAGCGTGGAACAGGTAGATATGATAGCAGCGACGATGGAATGTGCCAAAGGAGAATTCTCAATCAAATATCTGGGAACACCAATCAGACCGGGAAGGATGCAGAGAGAAGATTGGATACCGTTGGTGGAAAAAGTGGAGAAGAAGTTAGCAGGATGGAAAGGAAAATTCTTATCATTTCATGGCAGATTCACCCTGATCAATGCAGTTTTTAGCAACCTTCCAATATACCTAATGTCAATCTATGAAATTCCAAAATGGTTCATTGAGAGAATAGGCAAATGCAAAAGATGTTTCCTATGGAAAGGTACTAAAGAAGATAACAAAGGGTTTCCATTTGGCGGGGTGAGGGAGGGTATGTAAAAGGAAAGACTTTGGAGGTTTAGGAATCATTAACCTGTGTGACATGAATAGAGCATTGCTTAGCAAATGGTGGTGGAAGATGAACAAACGAAGGAAAACTTTGTGGTATAACTCTTTGACCTATATTGGAGGTGGAAGAAGTTCAAATTAGGAGGACGGAGTGAACGAGGGAAGGCGTCCCATTTATGGAAAGGAATCACAAAAGTGGGGGAAGACTTTCATGAGGCAACCAGGTGTAGGATAGGAAATGGTAAAGATACCAAATTTTGGAAGGATAAATGATGTGGGGATAACTCACTTCAATCTTTATTCCCACTACTTGTAGAGGAAACGGTTAATTGGAATGCTCTTGTATTCGATATATGGAAGAATAATAGACTTCGCATTGACTTCAAGGGAGTGATCTCTACAGAAATTCAGCAACGGTTGCACAGACTTAAGATTGTTTTTCTTGAAGAGAGACAACAATTGAATGAAGATAAAGATATTAGGGAATGGAGCCTTCAGTCCAGTAAAGTATTCTCGGTGTCGTCTATGTATCATCATCTTAACGACGGGGGACTAAGAAACCACGAAGCCAATATTATCTGGAAGACTGAAACACCTACAAAGGTTAAAGCATTTTTGTGGCTAGTCCTGAATAATGCGATTCTCTCAAAATTCAACTTAAGGAAACATCATGTTCCGTTAGATGTCACATGTCCTAGATGTAACCAAGGGGAGGAGGAGATTTATCATATTTTCCTAGAGTGCCCGAAGGCTAAATTGGCATGGGAAATTTTGGGATTAGGCTTTGGTATCTTTGAAATGCATACTCGTATCAATGATATTTGGGGAACCTGGAGAACAACACATATTAGGAAAGAGAGTATGGTCATTTTGGATATTACGGTAGCAGCTATTATATGGATCCTATGGCTAGACAGGAATGATGTGTGCTTTTGTAACAATAACTGTAATTTTAATGTGATATTCTCTAAAATTCTAGGTCTTATTAATGCATGGGCAGGTAAAGCTGCGATGAGAAAGAGGCTTCGGTCGGAGTATGAGGAGTAGGACTCGGTGCGAGTAGGGCAGGAACACACTACTACTTTTGCGTTCCTTGGGAAGATTGTCCTGCCTTCGTTGTAGGGTCGCTTTATCCTTTATGTTTTTAGATGTCTTTGTATCTTCTTCTTTGATGTTCTAGATTGAACTTATGGTGGATGAAATATTTTGTATGTTTGTTTCGTTAATTCTTCATTAATGGAACAGGTGACCATTTGGTCACTTTTATCTCAGAAAAGAAAATTTATAACGGAATCACTACTTTCAGTACCTAACTCTTTCTCAAGCATATCAAACAACTCAGTAGTATCAGTACTTCCGCTGACAACCATTGTCTCGCTTTCTACATCAAGATTAGTAGCTTTGTTGGCATCATTCATGTCAAGCATGTTCGGAATGACCTCAACAACATCAAAATCACCTTTGCTAACCTACAAGATATCAATGCTTAGAATTGATATGATTCTGAAATCAAGATTACTGACAAGTCTTTGGTATGGATTCTACAATGGAAGTGAAATGATCATATACATGGATAGAATATCCACCTTACCGTTTACAACATTCACCTCGCCTATAATTCATGCCTTACCCCTAAAAATGAGTAATGTTATTCATACTCAAGTTTTGTAGACTCAAAATGTACTCGAAAGAGAAACACTCTCAAGCAATTAATGATGTAAGTAAAAATTACAGCTAGTCAGGGTCGTACAACGAATCTCGGGGTTCCAGATGGAGAAATAGTAATCTCACAGCAGCTACAGGCCCACGATCAGCACATGGGCATAGGCCCATTATTTGGCTCGAGCTATCTCAAGTTTGCCCAAGCTTCTGTCATGATAGGGGCTTTGCCTTGAATATATGTGTTTCTCCACTTTCGAACATTGTATTTTTCTAAGTGTTTTACTTATTGTAAACTATGTTTCAGGGGGCGGAGATGATGAGGCAGTACGAACACGAACTTAAGTGTGCTGCCCGAAGGTCGCAACGGCTAAAAAATAAATGGCAGGAGGAGAAGGAGTTGGAGGGGGTGCTCACGGTCGAGTCCCTAGAACAGGAAATTCTAATGTCGGAGAAAGAAGCCTAGGAGGAGGAGCAGACGAAGATGAAGGTGGAACTCGAAGGCACCATGGACCAGATCATCTCGAGGCAGGACAAGGGCTACAATCAGGCCCTTGAACATATCAGAGAGAGGTACCCCATCCTTGATCTCGATGGTCTTTGCATCGAGCTGGAGCTTGACAGTACCCCTCCGACTCCCGCAGAGCTGCCTTCGAGTGACGAGGAGGTTATGCCAAGCGCGAGGAGGTCGGGTCCGAGGTCCCTCATTCTTCTTCCCGGGAGGTGCTCTCTTCACCTGAATTAAAAGTTTCTTAATTCCTTATTTTTGTACTGATGCTGACCACGAACTGGCCATCGCCCCCTGTTTCTTTTTTGTTTATGATAATTCATCCGATTTTTGACATCTTTTTTGCTTCACACATTTTTCCAAGTTATAAGATGGTTGTTTTGTTGATTATATCGTGAGGTATGAGCCTCAGGAGAGAGGACTTAAGGAAGAGGTCTGAATTCTCCGAGTCAAGTTGTACCAGGTGGAGGGTACCATCGCCCGCGTTCGGAAGGAGAAAATTGACCTAGAAGGGGCGTTCGACTTCCACATTTGTCGGTCGCAAGAGGTAGAGGAGGAGCTGGCTCATATGAAGGCATTAGTTCCCAATGTCAACTTAGCTCTTGTTCGAGCTGAGGGGGGATGCCCTATGGTTCGGTCGGCGGCCAGTCCTTGGATTTTATTCTCAGACGAATGCTCGTGGAGAGGGACTTGGAAATATATCGGCTAATGGTCCAACTTGGAGATATGGGCCCAACGTCTACTTTTTGGAGTCCGTTCTCGTGACTGGATCCTTACCCGGAGACCTGTTCTGGAGTGAGGGCACTGGGGGACGCCCAAAGTGGGGTGGCAGGATCTTCAAGTGTTGCTAGCATTTGAGGGGGCCTTGATTCTCTCGGGTTAGGTACCCATCCCTCGGGGATCGATGTAGTAAGTGTTAGGATTGTGTCTTGTATACTCGTTGTTCAAATTAAAAGAAGGTAATATGAAGCACGGAGGCCGAAGCGTCGAAGTGAGTAGAAGGGAAAACAGCAGCAGCAAGGGTGCAAGCTAGTTGCGGTCGACCGGTCTTGGTGACAGTCGACGGCACCCCTCGACGGCACCCCCCGACCGTTTGTAGTACAGGAAATGTTAGAGAGTGGTACGGTCGACCGGTCTTGTTGAACGGTTGACCGCCCACGGCGGTGTGTTCATTTTGGGCCCCGATTTGTTAGGTCGTTTCTGCCCATTCTTCAACTCCAAGTTAGATCGTGCGGCTCCTATTTAGTTACTTCTTTTCCAGGTTATATCAGACGAATGAGAATCAAGATTAGACCTAGGTTTCTCTCTATTCTTCTATATATATTGTAAACTCCTCTAATATGAGAGGGAGTACTTCATAGATTATTTTTTCCATTGCAAAGAGAGGCTCGAGAGAGAGATAGTTCTTGGTGAGTGAGTTTAATTTCTTGTATTGAGTGAATCAATAACTCCTTGTAATCTCTTCTAGTTGAATATCAGATCTTCCTATATTTCTCCCCGGATTAAGCAAAAGCTAACCGTGATAAGTCATTGGTGTGTTTGTGTTAGTTTGGTGGATCTACTTGCTTGCTCAATTTATTCGTCTCGTCTACTTTGACTTCCTCATTGCTCTAATTAGTTCTGCTGCGACAACGGGCGTTGGTTGACACCCCAATCCCAACAACTGGTATCAGAGCTTCACGTTGCCGAGTTCCTTGGTTAAGATGACAGGCCACAGTATTTTAAAGATCAAGTAGTTCGATGGTAAGATCAATTTCAATCTTTGGAAGACTTACATGTATGATGTTCTTGTTCAAGAACGGTTGCAGTCCGCAGTTAAGAAGAAGGAAAAGCCAACTAATATAAAGGATGACGTTTGGGAAGATATTCGTTAAAGAGACATAAGTCTGATCCGACTATCCTTGGATTTCTTGAAGAAGCTGACGCGGCGAGTTTATGGGAAAGACTCATAGCTGACTACTCCGGTTCGTCGTTATTAGATCAGATGCATTGGAAGAGAAAGTTGTTCCGTTTATCTATGAAGGAAGGTACCGATCTCCAGGACCACATTACAGAGTTCAATAAGGTATTATCTGAACTTAAGGCGATCAACGCAGATGTGTGTGAGGAAGATACAGCTTTCAACCTGATATATTCACTGCCAGATTCATACGAGCCTTTGATCATGACCATGCTACATGGTAGATCTGCCAAGGAGAGTATTTCAGTAGATGGTATAATCAAAGCATTGAAGGAAAATCAACTTAGGAAGGAGACCCATAAAACTTCATCGTCTATTCCTACAAGTTGTCTAGCAGTGGATGGTTCTTCGGGGGAAAGACAAAGTGCTTTGCAAAAGAATTCGATCCGTTACCGATATTGCAAGAGGCCAGGGCATATCAAGAAAGACTGTTGGAAATTACAGAATCAAGAGAGCACCAAGAACGGGAGTTCAGCCGCTAATGTAGTTAGTTCCTTTGGTGCCTTTGATTCAGGTGGTTCGTGTCTTCTTGTTTCAAATTCTTTAGAAGTAGATTCTAGTTGGTTTCTTGACTCAGGGAGTTCTTCTCATATTTGCTCCAAGAGGGAGTCGTTTTCTACTTATAAGTCTACTACGGGGCGTTGTGTGACAGCGAGAACTTGGGAGATTTGTGAAGTAGTGGGTGAGGGGACAGTTGAGTTGAAGATGCCAGGTCTAAATATGTTCACTTTAAGGGATATTTTTCATATTCCTCTGCTGAAACGGAATCTAATTTCCTTGGGAACTCTTGATGCACGGGGCTGCAGGTACACAGCTCGAGGTGGAGTTCTGTCAGTTTTTCATGGTCGTCGTGAAGTGATTAGAGGTATGAGAGTGGTTGGGCCAAGGCAACACAATCTCTACAAGCTTTGGGGAATTCGAAAATCCTGCGCAGGGGTTGATAGTTCTTTTCCCATTATTCCCGCAAGCTCAGCTAGTTTGCCGCAACTAGAATCATCGAGACGAGACCACGACATTCGAATATCATCGAGAGGTGGAGAAAGCCTACAAGTAGGTGGAGTTCATGTGGAGTTTGGCAACTTCGTGAGTACATCTACAGAGATGTACCCTTGAAGGGGTATACTGGATTTGGTGAGATTGGGTAGAGATCATTTCAATTAGAAGAAGAAGCTATTGTTCTAAGTTTTCTTTGCAAGTAGAATTTTTTAGAGTTTGGAGATGAGTAACACATCATGTGATAGCACTCGTATGCAATCCAAGGTAGAGTTTGTTAGGATTGTGTCTTGTATATTCCTTGTTCAGATTAAAAGAAGGTAATATGAAGCACGAAGGTCGAAGCGTCGAAGTGAGTAGAAGGGAAAACAGCAGCAGCAAGGGTGCAGGCTAGTTGCGGTCGACCGGTCTTGGTGACAGTCGACTGCACCCCCCGACCGTGCCCCCGACCGTTCGTAGTACAGGAAATGTCAGAGAGTGGTACGGTCGATCGGTCTTGTTGGACGATCGACCGCCCGCGGTGCTGTGTTCGTTTTGGGCCCTGATTTGTTAGGTCGTTTCAACCCAATCTTCAACTCCAAGTTAGATCATGCGACTCTTATTCAAATACTTCTTTTCCAGATTATATCGGATGACTGAGAATCAAGATTAGACTTAGGTTTCTCTCTATTCTTCTATATATATTGTAAACTCCTCCAATATGAGAGGGAGTACTTCATAGATTATTTTCTCTATTGCAAAGAGAGGTTCGAGAGAGAGATAGTTCTTGGTGAGTGAGTTTAATTCCTTGTATTGAGTGAATCAATAACTCTTTGTAATCTCTTCTAGTTGAATATCAGATCTCCCTATATTTCCCCCTAGATTAAGCAAAAGCTAACCGGGATAAGTCATCGGTGTGTTTGTGTTAGTTTGGTGGATCTACTTGCTTGATCAATTGATTCGTCTCGTGTACTTCGACTTCCTCATTGTTCTAATTAGTTCGCTGCAAAAACGGGCGTTGGTTGATGCCCCAATCCCAACAGTAAGCACGGGTTCGGGGTTTACCGAAGGAGACCCCGATGGTAAGGCCCTTGTGCCTTAACTTGTAATTTTCTATGTAACCTCGCGAATGTAACCCTTTGTTTCTTGATAATAAAAGCGTTTGTGCACATCTTGGCTTTAGTGACGTTTTCAAATAACCTGCCGACACAATGAACCGAAGGGAAAGACATAATGCGGGAGCCTTGTTGCGGTGAAATCCGCAAGTGGCTCGGAGTTGGGGTGCTATGCTTAGGGGCAAGACACGGGGCGGGGGCCTTGTTGCGGAGAAATTCGCGAGTGGCTCTGAGTCAGTGTACCATGTTGATGGGATAGGCATGAGGCAGGAACCTTGTTGCGGGGATATCGCACCCGAGCTTCATGTGTGTATTCTCATGTGGTGTGATATCACATGCTTGGCACAATGATTGATATCTCATTTTTAGAGCTGGTATCGGGTTTTATCGGGTCAGGTCCTCCACTACCCGGACCCGACCCGGACCCAGATTTGGGAGAACTGGACCTGGGTCCAGGTCCTAGTTAAAAAAAACCTACCCGTCGGGTCCGATAGTGAGGAATAAATATTCGAACTTAAGTATTTTTGCACCCGATACATGAATAATTATTATATTTACACATCTATCTTCAACAATTACTATTTACATGTATATCCCTATAACCCTATTATTCAAATTCCATATTTAATGGGTCCAGGTTCGGGTCCGGGTCGGTTCTATTTTGAGTGGACCCGGACCCGGACCCGGACGTGGAAGTGCATCGGATCTTATTTTAGGACTCGAATCTTAACCCATATAATCGGGTTGGTTCTGGTCCAATGTCGGGTCCAGGTCAGGTCCGGCTATCGAGTATTTATACCAATGCTACTCATTTCTCTTATATATACTTCCCCATACCATCATTTTCTTCTACTTGATTCACCTTTACCTCTGCTTCCCTTACTCTTGTCTCTCTCATTTTTTCTCCTTTCAGCAAATAAGAATGGTGTTCAACGAGGTGTTGAAGGCGAGACGTAGAGCCTTGAAGGCAGAGGCACAGGCGCAGAAGCATCCCCCTCATCCTGAGCCGAAGGAGCCCTTGAAGAGGAGGAAGTCGAAAGAAGCTGAGCCCCCGAAGGCCAAAGTGGCCGAGGTGGTTGTGAAGGAGGTTCTGAAACCTCTGACCCCCTCCTCGAAGAATGTCGTCATGAGTACTAAAGTACCTTCGCCGGCGAAGGTGCGAGCACCCTCTTGGTCCGTGACCAAAGCGAACTTGTTGGAGGAGCGCCTCAAAGCTTGCAGGTGGTCGACCACCTCGCTACTCCTCGCGATAGGATGACTCTAAAGAAAAATTCGATGGAGGAGGTTTACGGTCGACGGGTGCAAGATTCCGTTCTGGTGAGGGCCTTTGTTCATTGTCGACACTTCTTGTCCCCTTTTTTCCTCTATTTTTTTTCTAAGTGTACTCTGGTGTTCTCGCAGGCGGCCATCAACGTGGTCGAACTGAGGCAGAGGCTCGAGATGTTTCTTCGGCAGGCCGAGGAGGGCCAGAAGGAGATCATGGATTAGAACAATGATCTTCGGCAAATAATGAGGGGTTGAAGGTGGACTGGCGAAGGAGAAGGAGGCTCGGGAATGGCTATCGAAGGAGAAGGAGGAGCTGGCTGACGAAAGGCTGGTGTGGCAGGCGAAGGAGAAGAAGACTGTGGCGGAGTATGACGACGCCCTAGATCGAATCATTCGGGGCCAAGTACCCGGATCTCGACCTCCGGGTCTTCTCCTTCGAGGAGAGGGAAGATGAGGTTGCCCAACCTGCTGGAGGAGGGTCTCCGAGGGAGAGGGTATGGCGACCCACGAGCTGGCCGGACCCGCCGTCCAAGTCGAAGGTGCTACCCTACTCTTGTCGTCGAAAAAAGGGTCTTCTTCCAAGCAATAGGCTCTAGGTTTTTCATTTCTATGTACGCCTTCTCGCGGACTGGCCAACACTATTGATTTTTCGAAATAAATAAAAATGTATTTGAGAGGAACTCCCTTGTTTCAATCTTCTTTTACTTGTAGCGGTATGTCATTCATCGGGCTGTCGAGCCGAGGAGTGAGTGACCGAGGTCTTTATCTCTCAGTGATGAGGGTCCCATGTCCTTAGGTTTTTCTTTTCTTCTGGGTCATCACGTGAGCTATCAAGTGGGTTGGCTTACATTATTCTTTGTAGGGATCGAGGCGCCTTTCATCTTGGAAGTTGAAACATTGACTTTCGTTAAGATTTGAAACATTTCTCCGTCTTGATCACATAGTGGAGATGGAAGGCTCCGATCTCACCATGAGGGTTTCACAGTAATCAAGAAGTGTCCCACAAGAAGGTTTATAAATTCTCCCATTTTTGAGCATTTGGCTCTCAAATCTTCATAGTTTTGTTTTTCTAAATGACTGAACTCAAGAAGGTTCTTTCGATGAGTGCCTCGAATGGCAATCTAAGGGTCGAGATAAGCAAGGAGAAATACCTCAGAGTCAAATCAAAGGAGCTTTATTCATCGATTCGAGGGTTCGCCCCTAGGGGATCATCGTCTTCACTGAATTGGGGAGTTTTATCCCGTGCTCCAAGATCTAAAGTTTACTCTAAGTTTCGGGGGTCGTGGTCAAGATGGACTATTACTCTTGCACGTGACTTAAGGACATCTAGCTCGGCTAGGGTTTCTCGTGCTTGCAGCGCTCTCCCAGAAGGACCTGGAGGTGATCGGCATTTTGGCGTTGAACTTGGGGAGATTTATCCTGAGTTCTGAGATCTGAGAATCCTCTCCGAGTTCCGAGAGTTGAGGACGAACATACTTTATTTTGCAGTGATCATTGGTCCATTTATCTTGGCTTGTGTTTCTTGTGCTTGCAAAGTTTCTCAAGCTTTCTTGTAGGATCCGCAGGGCTGCATCCTGTCGCCGATGCTCACGTACGACGCTTCTACTACATGTAGGTGGTTGGGGAGAACCGACGCTTCTAGATACGAGAGGCTACTTTAGGAATGTTTAGGCGTAGCTTTCTTGCTTGTCTGTTTTGTGTTTGATATGCCAATTGCGGACTGGTACCACCCATCTTATAATTATCTTTGCTTAATAAAAGATTTTTACTTTGCACTTTTTTCTGAATGAGATTTTTTTGAAAGAGTTGGCCGAGGCCCGAAGGGGCTGGCTGAATTGTCTTGTAGTGGTGAGTGAACTGCTCGGAATGTCTCATCGAGGAACGAGGCACAAGCGATAGCTTTTCGTAGGAAAAACGCTAATAGGGGGTCTGGTTGTGGAGAAATCTGCAAGTGGCTCGAAGTCGGATTGCCATGCCGAGAGGAAAGGCATGAGATGATAGCTTTGTGGCAAAAAAGTCCGCGAGTGGCTCAGATTCGGAGTATCATGCAGAAAGGCAAGGCACAAGACGGGAGCTTTGCTGTCGAAAAGTCTGCAAGTGGCTCGGATTTGGAGGGTCATGCTGAAAGGCATGGCACGAGGTGAGAGCCTTGTTACGAAAAATTCCCCGAGTGGCTCGGAGCCAGAATGCTATGCCAAGGGGCAAGGCACGAGGCGAGAGCCTAACGACGAAGAAATCCGCGAATGGCTCAGAGCTAAAATAACACGCCAAGGGGCGTGGTCCTGTGACCAGTGCCTTAGAGAGAAAAACTCGCGAGTGGCCCGGAGTACTATGTCGAGGGGCAAAGTCTAAGGACCTGTAACTTTCGCCAGAGTATGCAAACTGTTGAATTGAAATAAAATTTTATTCATTAGCTGCCGATAGGCGAACACTTAATACATTCGCCAACTTTTGGGGCCTCGTTACAAGTACTAGACCACTAGCGGCCTTCGTCGAACCTCATCAAGCGTTCCGCATTCCAAGTTCTCTTGATCAGCTTGCTCCGCAGGTCTTCAAGTCGGTAAGTCCCGGGGCATGTACCACTTTTGAGACCATGTATGGGTCTTCCCAGTTGGGAGCAAACTTTTCTCTCTTGCTTGGTTCGGAGATGTTAAGCCGTCTTAGCACCAGGTCACCTTCTTTGATATTAGCCGGCCGAACCTTCTTGTAGTAGAATCTCTTTACCTGTTACTGGTAGACGTTTCTCCTAATGGCCGATCGCTCGCGAACTTCATCAAGGAGATCCAGGTTGGCCCTGAAGCCGTCTGAATTTAAGTTCTCATCAAAGCTCATAATCCGAGGTGAAGGAAGTCCGGCTTCTAGAGGAATGATAGCTTTGGTTCCGAATGTGAGGTTAAAGCATGATTCGCCCGTCAAAATTCTCTTGTTTGTTCAGTATGTCCAAAGCACACTAGGTAGCTCATCGACCCACAATCCCTTGGGGAATTTGTCTAATCTCTTCTTGAGGCCTTCTAGGATTTTTTGATTGGCGTTCCCGACTTGCCCATTATATTGGGTGTGCAAAATAGAAGATAAACTTTGTTGGATTCTCAAATCCTCGCAAAACTTGCAGAAACCTTTTTCCCGCGAATTGAGTGCCATTGTTGGTGATTAGGATCTGAGGGATCCCAAATCGGCATACGATGTGCTTCCATAAGAACCGTTGGGCTTGTTGCTCGGTGATGGTGGTTAAAGGCTCAGCTTTGACCCACTTCGTAGAGTAATCGATGGCGACAATCAGCAAGCACCATTGACATGTCACTTTAGGAAATGGGCCGACTAGATCCATCCCCTACATGGTGAAGGGAGCTGGGCTCGCTAGCGATTTGAACTCGGCCTGGGGACGTGCTTGACCGAGGAAAACCTTTAGCATGGGCCGCATTTTCGGACGAAGTCCTGAGCATCATGTAACTGGTTCGTCCAGTAATATCCATGGTTGAGGACTTTTCTCGCAAGCGACCTGCTGCTCATGTGGAAACTTCCGACTCTCCCGTGCATCTTTTTGAGTGCGTATTTGGATTCTTCGGGGTTCAGGCATCGGAGGTACAGTCACCCTCGACCTTCGTGTATGATTACTTGAAGAGCACCCCCTCGATAAGCACAAATCTTTCAGCTCTGACTCGGGTCTTTCGTGCTTCAGACGAGTTCTGCGACTGTTTTTTGTTTCTAAAAAAGTCTATGATCGGATCTATCTATGTCGCTGACTATGTTTGGCGGTTCAAGGCAAAGGACTTCTGGGTTCTCTCTGTCGATGCTAGGTCGGATGAGGACCTCTACTAGCACCGTGCGGTCGAGACCCTCGAAGAAAGATGATGCCAATTTGGATAATGCGTCAGCCTTGCTGTTTTGTTCCCGCCGGATTTGGACGACTGAGGCCTCTTCAAATTCCGCCAAGAGGAGCTTGACGTGTGCCAAGTATTGAATCATTCGGGTATCGCGGGCCTCATACTCCCCGCATACTTGATTGAGTACAAGTTAGGAGTCACTGAATGCTTTGAACCATGAGGAGTCTGGTGGTTAATGCCTCGTACTAAGCTTCGATGTGAGAGACCTGGAAATTGAGGCACAAGGAATACTGGAGGATGAAGTTGTCTGCACCATTCAATACCACGCATGCCCTGCTTCCTTCTTCGCAGGAGGAACCATCTACATAGATTTCCTAAACAGGCTCGTCTTCCTGGGCTTTGGATGTTTCGAGGATGGTGCACTCGGTGATGAACTCGGCGAGCGCCTGACCCTTAATAGTGGCCCTTGTCTTATAATTGATATTGTGTTGGCTAAGCTTGATGGACCACTTAATTAATCAGGTGGAGTACTCCAGCTTGTTGAGTACTTGCTTCAGGGGTTGGTCTGTGAGGACTTGGATGGAACGTGTGTAACGCCCTAGAATTTTAAATACTATATTTTGAATTAATAAATACTTTTTAAATCAATTTATTTAATTATTTTGAATTTAGTAAAATTGACATTTTCACACGTGCAAATATTTTCTAAGTGCGAATTTAAAAATTATGAGTTAATGAACAACCTCTTTTATCTTTTATTGAGTATATTTGAATTTTTGGGATTTTCTGAATAAAGAAAACTACTTTTGTAAATTTTTGAAAGAGATGGAACTTTTTGTAAAAAACCGATTGGATCTCAAACAAATTATAAAAATTCATTTTGCTGCTTTTTTTGGGTTGGCCAAGATCCGTATTGAAGATAAAAGTTATTTAAAGATTATTAAAAGTTGATTTGGTAAAGATTCAAACAAATAAGATATTTTTGCAAATATGAAATTTAAGTTGGGCTTTGTGCAATAGTTTTCCTGGGGAATAATAGTCAAGAATTTTTAATTGGAGGACATAATATATGTTAGTTAATATTAATTTCAAATTTTCTGGATTTTATAAATCACTATTGGTATTTTTCGCAAATATTGCAAAATGGAGAGGTCTTTTTGCAAAAATGCCACTTGGAGGCAAAATTTTTAAAATCGATTTTTTCTTGGCTGAATTCCAAATAAGACTGAATTCGAGATTCCACAGGATCTTTACACTTCACTTCGTACAATTTTACAAGGAAATTTAAAATTTTCATCATACATCTGAGTTCTTTACAATTTGTTTACACAGTGGAAGATAAAATGAAGTGCAACAAGGAAAATAATATACAACTTGCAACATCTTTAACATGTAATTAATCAACACTATCATAACGACTTTACTTCTTCATGAAAATGTCCAGTTTCTGCATAATAAGTTGTGGGCACGTCAGTTACTTACAACTGACGAAAATGTTATACTCGGCCATCCTCTCTATGCCGTACATATAACGATCTCAATACTTTAACAAACCAAAAATTTGAATGCAAAATAAAGTGTTAATGTGAATACACTAAACATCTAAGTGTATGCGATGCCTTAATGCCTAATGCAGATATTTTATACTAAGATGACACTAATGCATACTTGTTCGGATTATATGCATCCTATACTACATAGGTCCGAGGGCAAGCACCTACGTACTCCACATTAAAGGGTTCAATCCCTCGCCATGAAAACTATCCAGTAATAAAACAAAGTTGAGATGTTCCACGAGTATGGATTCAGTCCCGGAGAACCTCCGCAGAAAATCTACCGCTTGACTGTTATAAAGACTCCTCGTCGTGCGAACCTCCCGCAAGTGCCCCTCTAGCCCCGGTATACGCATATACATTGGAGTACGGCAAACTATCCACCCGACTACGCATAGTCCAGGATTTAAAATAAAAGCTCGTCTCCCACGAGGCAACCACAGTTCCGGAGTACACTGCTCGCCGGGGTCTATAGTCCCGGTGAACCGCTGCAGCAAATCCACCGCCCGACTATATAGAGTACCCCACTTACGTTTGCCTAGGTTTTACTACATCTTCTCGTGCCTGGTTCTTAAGTTCAAGACATGAATAATTTATCATACCTAGAGTTAGTCTTACCCCCTACCGGACTTAATCACAAATACTGAGATACCTCCATGGCCATATCTCAAATTACAACTCAATCTTTTATTTCAACAATGCCGGTACTCGAGGTCTTACTAACTCTAAATCACAACCTTTCATGTACAAGAATCCATGGGTACTCATACCCTTCAATAAACATGTCATAACTCAAAGTATTCTTATCTTCAACTTATTCACAATTTGATAAATGTCTTGTTTTAGCATCATTCATTCGATTCATTCACTATCTTTCAAAGGCAATAATTCTTTTGATGAACTCAAAGCATAGATTCAAATCTCATTTAGGAACTTAATCACATAAAAATTCTTAACCACAATCAAGCATATTCATATAGTCTCATCAAAGGAAATCAAGTAACATAGCAATTCTTTCCAAAGCTCTATATGAACTCACACTGGATTTTAATCTCAAGTATTACTTACTCAACATAAGTGTATAATCTCTTTAAGAGAACTCAATAGAAATATTTTATTCTTCTCTTTAAAACAAAAGTCATACTCTTATACAAATTGATTTGAAGTCATCAACTCATTTTTATCTCAATTTCTTCTTTTATTTCTCAAAATATACATGAAAAATTATAAAACTAATTTTAATAAATTCCATTTCATTTTATAGGAAATCTAGGATTTTTACCCAAATTTTTATTTGCTTTTGAACTCCTCAAAATATCATAAAAATATCAACAAAAAAAAACCAACTGCAGCTACCGGGTTTCGAACCCAGGCACACCCGGCCAAACAGTGGCAGAGCCCTATGGCGCCTCCACTAACCAAGAACTCCATGTGACTTCTCTGTCACAATGGTAGGCCGAAACCCCCATATACCAACTCTCAAAATCAAAACAAATTGAGGCTAACAAGTTTCGAACCCAGGACCTCCGACCAAGCACAGCGATAGCCCTATGGCACGCCGACTAGCCATTAAGTCCAAGTGCGACCACTGGTTAGGAACCATACTAAAGTAGTTTTGTTCATACTGTTCTCTAATTAGTTTTTTTTTTCTTTCACAAAAATCATTTAATCAATCAATCTAATCTTTTAGTATGCTGAATTTTTTTTTCCCTGAATGAGATTAATTTAAAAACAGTAGCCAACGAATTTCTAATCCATTTTACAAACATGTCTCTGTTTTTTCCAAAGAGTTTTTCTCTCCATTTTACACATCAATTTGCATTTTTCTCAAAATTTGAATTAAGAATTGTATTCATTATAACTAGTTCATGCACTCATTTATACTAATTAAAATTTAGTAACAAGGCCAACCATGCCTCTTAAAATCTCTAAATTTCTTTTATCCAAAAATTTATAATTTCACATATCATTCCAATATGCATAAACTAACACATTACATGGCAACAATTAAATCAACATTACTTTCTTTCCTCTTTCTAATTATCATGGTATCTAAACATGTATAGAATGCAACATTATTTCTACAATTTCATGACACAATCAACAACACGATGGCAATATTACAATAACCACATCAATTAGATCTACATTATTAATTCTACCATACTCAACCTAAGAATTAGAAAGCACAAAGACCACCGATCTCTTATGAAGAATAACCGACCAAGATGAAGAGACAACTTTTAGCTCCAACAAGCACTCCTAGTCCTTCTCCTCCTAGCAAGAGCTCTCCAATGCACAAGAATGCTCTCTTTTTCTCTTTCTTTTCCTCTCTTTATTTTGTAATTTTAGGTGTGAAATGAGAAGAAAACATCTAGGGTATTTATAGGATAAAGTGAGGGTTTAAATTGCAAATTTCTCCACCTAATAAATTGCTCAACTTTTCATTTTCTTATCTCTCATAACCCCCCAACTCTTCACTACTCCACCTTTCCAAATCTCCTAACTCCCAAAACCGGCCTACCCCTTCAAGTTCAAAACTGGTTTCACTCTCTCCTCTCCTCTGCCGTGAGAAGATAGCATGGTGGGCCCCCATTAACAGCCATGTCAACTTGTAGTTAATGCCTACAAGCAAAGACAACAGCATGGTTTGCTGTTGTTAATTCATGAGTGGGCCTCACCTTCAAAACACATTTTCCATAATTACATACTATGCCATCGGCCATATATACAATCTGTTAATCTCCTCTTTTTTATAAGATACATCATATCTATATATACTATTATATTATTCAGAAATTACGGGATGTTACACACACTCCGAAATTTATTTTGAAAACAAATACGCTTAAATACGCACACCGAAACAAACACGTGCGTTGCACGTAAAATATCAAAAATATGAAATTCGACGTTATCAGCGAAAAAATGTTAAAGATAATAAAAATACAATATAAGAAAATATATTTATTAATTTTATATATTCCACGACGTAATTGCTACGTACGTAGAAAATACGTGCATTATACGTATAAAATTATTTTAATCAAAATTGGGGAAAATGAATTTTTGTTTATAAAAATAGATTTGAATAAATAATTTAAACATATAAAAAATATTGCACGTAGCGGTAGAAACACATAATCGATACGTGCATCAAAACACGTAAAGGCACGTAAAAATGCCGAGATTGAAATTTGGTATTTTGGTTGATTTAAATAGGATAAAATATACGATGAATGCATAAATAGTCAGAAATCAAAATACAAAATGAAAACACCTTATAAAATACACGTGCATAACACACAAGGAAAAAATTGTCATTTCCAATTTTGCGGGGAGTTACAATTGTAACCCTCGAATCCATTTATATGTATTTTCTGCGCATTTCCTTTATCTGATTATTTACCATTTCTTTTTCTTTTGGGCTTATTAGCATGTACTACATTATTTAATTATTTACTAGTTCAAGTTAAAAGCCCGGTCTCCTAACCCATTCTATATTATTATTATCTGATTATACATTTATTATGTGAAAGCCCCATTACAAAGTCCAAACCTGAAACCCAACTCCACTAAACCTAAACCCTAACTGTCAACACCCCCTCATATATATATTAATCCTCCCCTAATCATAAACCCTAAACATCTCCACTGCCATCTTCATCCCGAGCCTCCATTAACCTGCCTCCACTTCAACTCTAAAACCATCATCTTCCTCTTCATCATGCAACCTTCAACCAGATCTGAACTCTTCCACCATCAGCAACTTCACCATCATCTTCAACCCTAATCTCCACCGCAGCACCACCACTGCACCCAACGACAACCTCCATCACCATCAACCCACCATACCCGACAGCCTACAACCCAAACACTAAACATCATCACCATCACCCTAACAGCCTCCATCACCACCTACATCCCAAACAACAAGCCTCCAAACCCGCACACCTTCATTAACCCCAAACTCTATCATCTCCTCCATCAGCACTAGCAAGCCACCTATCAACGACTTCAACCTGAACTCTCTTCTCCAAGCCACAACCCGACCGCCCACTACCTCCTTGCTACCTTCAACCTCCACAACCCGGTCACCCACTGCTTGCTGCCCTCCATCGACCCAACACTTCATTGCTGCAATATTGTTGTTGTTGCTTGCTGCCGTTTTTGCGGTCGTCATTCGCTACACTTGTGCCGCCGTCGTTGCTTCTCTTCTTCCCATTGTTCGTCCACATTCGTAGTCTTCATATAGAGGCAAGCATTTCTTGAACTCTTCTAAGTAGTTCTAATTCTCATTGATCTATCATATTATCGACTCTTGTTCATCATCCTTTTTTGATTGATTCAAATCTTGAACCACTTGCTATACCCATGAATAATTATTCCTATTTGATTCATTATTCATAGAAAAATCCCTATGAATTCCTTGTTATGATCCTCATGTTGCATTCACCACTCATAATTTATAACTTAGATATATAGGTCATGTTACAAGATTTATTTTGAATGTATTATTATGCATTAGTATGATTGAGTTCTTGGATTTAATATGTGAAAGTAATAATTTTCTAAACACGTTAATCATAGAAATATGATTTAATTACTAAATATGAATGCGAACGTATTTCTGATCATAAATTTCTATTTTTGAGAATCGAGATTTTTAAAACAGAAGTATTAGATTTTCTGTCTTGTCTTTTGCCTGACCTTAACTAGGATTTGACCCAGTTCCCTCATACCAAATTTAGAACTTAATACATGTATGTTGTAGCCCTCTGACTGTAGAATCTATAAAATCTTTCGTTTTGCAAACCAATTTACAAATTGTGAGTTATTAATGTTTTAGTACTGTAGCGTCTAAATTTTCATAATACTATTTGAAGTGTATCGTCATGTGGCAATGGGAAAGTGGGTTTTGGTGCTGACATGTATTGTTATCCAGATTTGTATTTTGTGTTCTTGAACTATATATATATTATTGTTCGTGCTTAATAAATTGTACTGATAAAGTAGATCATTAGATTGCTTCATATTATGCATTTGCATATACCGCTTAATACTTTCATGATTTTTGTCCTTGATACATGTATTTGCTTTCACCTTTTGACATGCTCATGATTACAGCCCTTGATAGTTTCTTGATTTTTGTCTTGATACTACCGTTATATGCATCATTACTGTTATAGTCATTGTTCTAGTATTTTAGATGGCGGAACTAAGTGTCACATGGAGCTAATTGCCACGTAGAACTAAGTACCACATCAGAAGTATCAGCAGGGGGCACCTCTAAAATCTACGGTGGTTAGCTCTAGAACCCATGGGGGCCACCTCTAGAATCCAATATCCTAAGAAATGAAATGATTGTCTTGATACCACCATTCCCACTGACTGCCCAAATTGCATGTTCATGATTAATCATAGCAAAAGAATAAAATCGGGGTAATAAAGGGTATGACTTAGTAGTGGACAATATAGGAGAGTATACTCAGAAGGAGGCTCTTGTTTCCTTTATTACTGTTTAGCGAACATGTTTATCATTCATGTTTACCAATCACATTTACTGTTTATTTACCGATCATGGATTATTGTCACGAGAAGACCCGCGTACATAATCAAGTGGCTTTTGGACTTAAATAGTGAAGTCTACATGTGGTATGAGAAACACAATTATGTGCATTAGATAGGTTAATAAAATACTGATAGACTTAAGATTGACTTTAAGCATTGACACCGACACCGTTTACCGACCATTGATTACTGATGCCTGATTATTGATTCATGGTTATTGATTACCGACTATTGATTACCGACCACTACATTACTGATTACTAATTGATTATACTTGCAATCATGATTATACCGTCCCGATTATTGATTTCATTGCATTGTCCATGATCATATCGTTCCAGTTCCTTGCTTCTTGCTATATCACACTTTATCATTTCACTGCTTGTTACTACTTGCCGTACGAAGCTTACTATAACAGACCCCCCTCCATCCGAGATGATTTTTATGTAGATATTGATGGCAACATATCGAAGGACTTGACGAGTAGACTTTCTAAACGATCATGATGGAATTGCTACATCATTGCTACTTTATATCGTTTTAATTTCATTTGCTACTTTATCTAGTTTTCATAGCAAATTGTTTATCGTATTACTTTCATTCTAGTACAATGTATTTTCGGGCTATTTGACCCGAAGTTTATGTTTATGTTTATGTTTTTCCAGATGATGGTTAGTTTGAGGATTATTTTATTTCATTTCCTATTTATATGATCATTTGTATTGCTTGTGTGGATGCGTTTATGTATATCTTGTTGAGTTTATAACTGTACAGCTTATGGATGATGTTTGTATCATTCGCTAAGTCTTAGTTGCGTGCCCTAGTTCCGTATATTGGGAAGGGGCCGTGACAGGCGCTTGATTTTTGTGTATTGATCTGTCATCTGCAAGGAACTCGAGCAACCCCTTTCTGGAACCTGACGCTCTGATACCAATTGTTAGCAATTTCTGCCGAGTTTTACGACATGATCACTACAAATCACCAAGCAAAATAATAAATCAAACCGAACACACCAAAGCACACAATTTTATCCCGGTTTGGGCGAACCCTAATCTGGGGAGAAATAATTGAGATGATATTCAACTAGTGAAAGATGCAAGAGTTACAACCACTCTCACCATGACCCTATTTATCTCTTAAGCCTCACCAGAAGATACTTGTTTACAATGGAAAACTTTCAAATTCTCTGTAATGAAGTACTATTTCTTACCTCTCAATGGACGTCTGTAATGAAGTATATATAGAGATCTAAAGAAACCCTAGGTTGTAGTCTTGATACAATAAGCGTTTGATTTTCTTGGAGAGATAACCATATGATTTAACTTGGAGAGGAAGGTTGGGGCAGTCGACTGTGACTAATCCAGAGAGTTACTGTAAATTGATGTTGTTGCTGGATGCTTATGTTTCTTCCTCAACCATCGATGTTTCGAACCTCTTCTCACATCATCATCTTCATCTCACATCAAATAAGTATGCAATACATAAACCAAACAAAATGATCCTAGAAGAGTTCCCAAAAACTTCATGCTCCAAGTCTTGCGGTCGCCGAGGATGTACACTGAACCAGATTTGTATCTCTTTATTCGATTCAAAGCTAAGCTGGTCTTCTTGCTAACTCTCGGCTTCAACAGCCTGTCCAACCCATCCGGCAAAACGCTGTGCCTCTACTCAGTTTAAGTTCATTTGCTTTTGAATTGTTTCTTTATGTATTATGGATGTAACCGACATGACGCATCTCATGTATAATGTACTTTGACTAATTCGAAACTCACTTGTTAATGAAATGCTGGGAATCGCTCAGCTATGTTATAGCGAACAAAAAAAGGCTAAATTTGAAGAGAGAGAACCCCTTGAACTATGACCTTTATGCAGAAAACCCCCATGACACTTTTTTTATGCAGAAAACCCCCCTGAAGTATGGTTGTTGTAAAAAAATCATGAAGTATTTCAAAAAACCACATCGAACTTTTCTACTTGTATTAGACAACCCCATTCATCTTAGCAAGTTATTTCAAAAAACATTATATATCTTTCTCATTATTGTCAAAAACCTCCCTCAACTTTAACAGAAGTCTCACGTTGGTGGGGTGGGTTTTTTGCAACAATACTTCATAAGGGTTCTCTGCATAAAAAAAAGTCAAGAGGATTTTCTGCATAAAGGTCATAGCTCAAGGGGGTGTTTTCAAATTTAGCCAAAAAAAAATCATCAATCAAGATTACGCCATAATATTCACTCATAGATTTTCTTGTAAACTGGAGTCTCACTGTTTTACATGATGTACTATGTTTATCCATTTTTTTCTTCCTTTAACTCTTCTTTCATTCTATAATGAATAAAACCAGGTATTGTCTAACATCATCCAATTATCTTTACATACGCACACTCACTGAAAGATCTATTACAAGTATTCAAGGGGATGTTAGAGGCAGGGTCGTCCCTGGGCTCACGGGGCCGAGGCGAACCCTACAAAAATTAAAATTGAGGGTCCCTAAAACATAAAAATTGTAATTTGACTTCACGCGCAAAATACATATATCTATTTTTTATTATAAATGCAAGAATAAATCTGTCCAAAGTAGATTTGGACCACACATCTATTTTTTATTATATATGAGATATAATATGAGCCATAAAAATTCCTCAAATACTTAAGATATGGACAACACATTTTATTCTCAGGTCTAATCTGGACCATACAAATCGATCAAATATAAGAGCATCCACAGTCGTTTGCTATTTTTGCCATTTTCTCATTTTATGAGAAATGAGCGTCTGCAGTCGTTTGCTATTTTGCTCTATTTTGGCAAAAACGCTACAGTGGCTTCTCATATTTGAGGCGATTCTCAAATTATAGGGTTGTTCTGTCCCTTTTTTTTAAATGGGATCAGACGAAACATGATTCGTCTGACCCTTTTTTTTTTTAATGATAAAACGGTACATGTTGTACCGTCTGGAAAAAAAACAGAAATTTGTCAAACGGGACATGTTGTCCCATTTGAAGCTATTTTTGCTTGGACGGGACAACATGTCCCATCCAGCCATTGGGGGAGTTTAACCACACTAGTTATAGGTTAATTTAGGTTTAATTAATTAAGTAGGTAGTTAGTATAAATTTTAATATTTAATTTATTTAATTTATATATTTTAATATCTAATTATTAGTTAATTAAGCGTAAAAAAATTTACAGACGACCTCTTTTTTAAATATTTCTTCTCATATTATAGCAAATCACGATTGCAGCAAATTATGTTTTTCTGTATGCTATTTTGTCATATTTTCAAATATTGTTAGATTTTATACCCGCTCCCCAACCCTTCTCTCCCCCCGCTGCTCCCAAATTCCCCTCAAAACCCTGAATCCCTTCATCATATTCAAAGAAGACAAATGAAGATGAGCTACACGACCTTCAAGATGATGCATTGGCCCACCGGCATCGAAAACTGCGCACCCGACTTCATCACCCATGCCCCCCCACCCACCACCACCCAACCCACCGCCATCGACCTCGATTCCCCCGGCTTCCCCACCACCAACTGCCGTGTCGTGGATCCCACCCCCCACCTCATCCTCGCCGGTAATGTCCTCGAGATCTACGCCCTCCGAGTCGAGTAACAAGATGATGATGTTTTTTTTTTGTTTCCGTTCGTTCTCGGTCTTTTTAGTTCAATGCACTATTTTGAAGGGCCAGATTGGCATTACTTGAAAAAAGGCAGATAATTGTTAGCTAGGGGTCCTTTAGCAAAGGCTGATCCACTTGATCGATAAATGTAATTGCAACTGTAAGAAATGGTGTTCATGTTTATCCGCCCAATGTATGTTCTGTTATAACTTTGGTGATGCAAGAGTAATTGAGTTGAAGTGAAAACTTAACCCACAATTCTAATCATACTCAAGGTGGTTAGCTCATGAATTTTTTCTTATAGATGTTCTTTTTGGCTTCTGAATTAGTACCATATTCCTTGACAAGCAAAGTAATCATGAAGAGTTGGAAATTTTAAATCTTATTATGTCATAAAACGTCATGAGCCGATTATTCGTTGTTTTGAGATAATTAAAAGGGATTATTTATAATTTCTAGCTTATATCGAACTTTTTTTTTTACAGATGAATGATAACAGCAGCAGCAGGGTATTGCATGTATTGCATGTATGGTAGCAGCAGGGTATTGCATGTATGGGAGCATTTGTGAGGTAAAAGATAACATGATGACTTTCATTACTATCCCTTTCTCCAAGTTAGTTTCCCTTATCCATTTTTATGAATCATCACCTTAGATATTTTCACATTGCAGCTTGTGATAAGCACTGGAAATTAGTGTCAATGGTTTCACTCTTGATCCATCCCTTGGGGAATTCATTCCGTCCCATCCCGACATCAAGGCATGCGTCATTGTATTCTTTGTTATACTGCTCAAATGATCTATTATTTTCATCAACGTCTCTTATCATATCAGTTGATATTTATCTATATAATAAAACACAAACAAAGCTATCAAGTGGCTCCCCTTTAATTCCAAAAAAATCGACGACCCAGATCTAACTTTACAAAACACATTTTCTCCCCAAAAGTTTTCATCCAAAACTCAAATTCAAATCTTCCAAAATAACTCATTTATTTATTTAATTCTCTCTCTCTGTATATATATGGAAACATGGACTTTTTTTTACAACTAATTATTGTCATACTATTCAAATTTGAGCTACATAATTGTTAATTTACTGTTTACAAGGTTTTTCGTATATTGTATCGTTCTGAAGACGTGCCATAGGCACGTGCCCACGGGCAAATCTAGTATATAGTTATCTCTGCAGCTTTTTTTTAACAAATGGATTTGATGGTAATCGATTAAAGTACAAGTTCTTAATCAATAACATGTTGAAGGTCTAATATGAGTTATAATTATCTTTTCTTCTTCTATTGAACTATGGTAATAAAGTAGTTCTTTGTTTTCCTTTACAGGTACCAAAGAAAGGCAAGATTTATTCTGTGAATGAAGGAAATGCGAAGAACTGGGATGCACATCCCAACTGCAAAGTATGCATGGTCCAGTATACTCTGTTCATTGTATTAGTAGCTTCAACTGAGTTTATATTCTTCACCTCCCCTTTAGGTATGTGGAGAACTGCAAGTTCCCCACAGACAGTTCTTCACCAAAATTGTTGCAATATGTTGGAAGGTGTGTTGCTTATTTATTTACCTTTATGTTATTCGTATTAGAACAAAATTTTGAAACTTTATAAAATTGAGTTTGCTAGTGTGAGTCTTTGCAAAAATAAAAATGGTGTTACTGAAAACTGAAGTCAGTTTCACTTGTAACTATTGATTATATAACTAAGTCTGTAGATATCTTATGAACTATTATTTTCCAACTGAATGCAGCATTGTTGTAGATGTTCCTCGAACTTTGCTGTATGGAGGCATATTTTTGTACCCTGCAGATAAGAATAGCTCAAATGGAAAACTTCGGTAGGTATAGAAACTACACTATATATAAAGCCACATCATTTTCATCAAAGAATAACAATCAGTTTTCAGAACTTGTAATTATGGTCTTTTGTGCTTTAAATATATAGTGTTCTTTATGAAGTATTCCCAATGTCATTCTTGATGAAACAGGCATGAGGACAAGCTTTTACAGGAAAGCAAAGGGTATGGAAATTATCACCTTTGATATCCTTATGAATAATCAATCAGTTATTTAGCTATTCCTCTACTGACTCCGAACATCTCCATCATTTTGCTTCGTAATATTGGATTATCCTTTTCATACAAGCAAATTTCTCACTCTAACGAAGACAAGCTAATTCCATTGACATGATTCCTGCAGGCCCTCAACTTGATTCTTACAAAGATTCATAAGAGATCTCCTGTATTTCTGGGAAGCTATGACGGCGTCGAAGAAATAAAAGCACTCTATGCTGCTCAAGAGGCCAAAGAATGATCAGTATATAGGTCTATGCTTCCTATTCACAACTCTTATTTGGACACTCTAATATTCAGATACAAATCATCTCTCTCTCTCTATTTTTCAATCCATGTATAGGCACTAAATTGAACATCCTTTATGGCCTCTAATCAGTGTAGCCTATAATTCAATCTAAGAATTACTTCCATCTATGTCCTCTTTGGTTTGAATTTTGTAGCCTGCATTGCCTGTTTGTGTAGTTCTGTGTTAAATATTGTGAATTGGCAATCGATTTAGTTTAGTTTTTCTAAAAAATAATGTAAAATTTCTTTAAAAAGAAAAGGTCGAGGAAGCTAACTGTCATTAGTTGTCTTCGTTCTATTTTTTAGATTAAAAGAAAGAAAAAAAAACAAGATGTATTTTTGGTTCAATTGATGTGAAACTTATGTTGCATTTGCAAGCAACAGAATTAACTGCAACAAAATTCCAAGGTACTGGAAAAGGTTGTAGTTCGGGTTGGACTTGGATTTGGTTGGGGTGAGCAGCTGTCGATGGTGGTCAGAAGTGGAATGGAAGGAGTTGAGGTATAGAGTTTGGTGGTGTTTGAAGATGGTGGTGATGGGTTTCGGCGAAGACAGTAAGGTGGAAAAGAATGTGAAGATTGAGGTAATAATATTAGGAAGGAGGTGCTTGTTCAGTCACTAAACTTATGAACTTGTGACTATTTTACAATGTTTTTATCCTTATGATTGATGGTTCGCTGACTATATAATCTAAATGCCTTTTACGTCATGTTTATGCTGAGATCTCTTATATCTATTCTGATAGAGCTTCATTTCACATTAGTGTGATTACTTTGGATGAGGGGGATTGGAGGATCAAAGTTGAAAATTTTGAGTAGGTGTGGGGTTGTTCATGAGTGAACTTATCTTGATCGATTTGGTGCTGCTGCTGTTGTCATTCTTGCGTTTGCTAATCATCCATAGCTATTTTGTTTACATTATTATGCTGATCCTTCTCATTTGTATACCTTTGCTGGCCCTTCTTATGTTGCTCTGTTTTTTTTTTTCCATTCTCTTGGTGTCTCTTTCGGTAGTTTCTATTACTTATTTTCCTTATATCGTACTTGGTTTTCTTTTTTGTATTCTTGTGCATCTTGTGCAGTGATTTGTATAACTTTGTTGTTATCTATATATTATTATGTGATCCCATCTTTTAAATATAAAAAAATCGTTCACCAAACCAAACCAAACCTCGTGCACTTGATGCACGGCAAATTTCAACTAGTATATAGATATAAGGAAGAAAATTTTTTTGGGGATCCCTAAAAATGTGCAAAATTTGGGGGGTCCGAGGCTCTACCTCAGGCCCGCCCTGGTTAGAAGGAACAAACTTCAATTTGTGGCTTCTGGGCATCTGTAGTCGTTTGCCAAATATCGATGAAATGGATATTTGGCAAACGAACGTGCTGCACTCGTTTGCCAAATATCTATTTTATCGATAAATCGCTACAGTCGATTGCTATAAATGAGAATCGATATCGCTACAGGTCAGTGTTAGTTAAACAAGATTTGGTGATCTTATCCAGTTTTCACAACTTTAAAATCATATCCAAAAGAAGACCTCAAACCCTCCATTTCCAAAATCATACTTCACCCTTATATTTATCAAATCCAACTTGTGTGATTTTCATCCTTCTGTGCAATTCATGAATTTCTCGTACCTTTTTCAAGTGATTTCATGCAAGCATCATGAACTAATAAATATATATTGTTTGTATTATAAAGTGAGGGGGTGAATAATGTTAGTAATTGCGGAAATCATGGAAGAAAATGCATGTGCACCGCACCCTACGTGTTCATCTATCTAACTGTTATTAAAGCAAGAGAGCTATAAACATCGTAGAAGGGTAAGGTTCCAACCAAGGAGGAAGTCATTGAGAAGGGTTGCTCACATCGACGTGATAAGGGCATCCAGGATGTAGAAGGGACCTCGTAGGAAATACATTTGGAGATTTTTGTGGTTATATAGGGCCAGCTATTATAGTAGAGAGATATTTTACCCTATGTCTATCTTTTATATATAAAGACTATGGTAAAATATATCTTTGCTGTGATAGCTATCCTCTAATTGGTTGACATTCCCATCTCTGATAGGCTCTTCACCTGGTCGAACATGCAAACGGCGCCCATTCTTACTAAGTTAGATAGGATCTTGGTCTCCACAGACTGTGAGACCAGATTTCCGTTGTCATCGACTAAATCACTCCCTAAACCAATCTTAGATCATGTGCCTATTTTCTTATCTTCCGGGGAAGATCAATCCAGAAAGTCGTCAAAGTTTCGGTTCGAGAAAGCATGGTTAGAAATTCAAGGCTTCCACCACATGGTCAACGAGAGTGGGTCTCGCCCGACCAAAGGTGGCGAGGTGGCCGCTATATGGTGTGAGAAAATTATAAGACTCAGGGGCATGCTCAGGAAATGGAACCGGACCAGATTTGCGTTGATTTGGAGAGCAAAGGAATCCCTTCTTGAAGGAATTGAGGAACTTGAGAAGACTGAAGAAACTAGGGATCTGATACAGGAAGAGCGGAATCGATTGCTCCAATTCAGACAGGAAATTGACCAACTCTACAGGATTGAGAAAATCAAATGGCAACAACGATCCAGAATTTCGTGGCTCAAAAAGGGAAACGCGAACACTGCATTCTTCCACCGAGTTGCCAGTGTCCGGCGTAGATCTAACCTCATTCATTCGATCCACCCTGATTCCGGAATGGTACAAGGTGATGTTGCTATTAAGCTGGCTTTCCAGTCCCATTTCAAGCGCCTCTTTGGGCACAAAGCGGACTTCAGAGTCCCTCTCCAACACGATTTCTGGCAAGACCAAGCAGGCAATTCTGAACCAAGGCCACAATCCCTCGAAGCACCCTTCACTGAGAAGGAGGTCTGGAAGGCAATCCAACAACTGGGAAAAGAGAAAGCTCCAGGCCCAGATGGTTTCCCGATACTATTCTATCAGATATTCTGGGAGGAAATCAAAGGTGACTTACTGAAGGTGTTCGCAGACTTCTACGAGCATAAACTCAAATTAGGGATATTCAATTCTGCGGAAGTTGTGCTGATTCCTAAGAAAGAAGACTCCCGACGAGTCGGAGACTTCCGCCCCATAAGCCTCCTTAATTGCTCTGTAAAGATCATTACCAAGACTCTTGCTAACAGACTGGGGAAGGTAATGGATGGCCTCATTAATTAAGACCAGACGGGATTCATCAAAGGACGATGTATTCAGGATAATATAGCAACGGCTGAGGAGACTATCCATCAATGCCACACTTCGAATTCCAAGAGTTACATCCTGAAACTAGATTTCGAAAAATCCTATGACTCTGTTGAATGGGACTGTTTGTTGGAAGCGCTGGCGGGTAGAGGTTTTGGGGACAGATGGATCACATGGATCCATACTTGTCTTACTACAAGCAGAATGACTATTTTGGTAAATGAGGTATCAGGCCACCCATTCTCCTGCAAACGGAGGCTCAGACAAGGAGATCCACTCTCACAACTTCTATTTACCATTGTGGCAGACGTTCCAAGATCCATGATGACCAAGTGCAGTAGAGCAAGTTGGATTGTACCAGTGGCCAAGGGAATCAATCGCCAAGGGTGCTCTATACTCTAATATGCGAACGATACTCTTCTATTTGGCAATGGCAACCTAGGGAAAACTACCATCTTTAAAGGAATTCTGTATTGTTTTGAAGTTTGGTCTGGCCTCAGGGTTAATTTCAATAAAAGCGCTCTCACTCCCATCGCCCTGACTCCAGAAGAGGCACTTGAACATGCCACAATCCTCAATTGCTCCACCGAGAGTTTCCCTATTCAGTACCTTGGATTGCCGCTAAGACCCGGAAAACTTAAAAAGGCAGACTGGCTACCCATTATTGACCGGGTTGAGAAACGGCTAGCAGGCTGGAAAGGCAAAGCCCTATCTTTGGGGGGGAGAGTCACGCTTATTAATGCAGTCTTCTCAAACCTCTCTACCTATTATCTCTCCTTCTTTGAAATGCCGCGATGGGTAATCTAGAGAATCGTCCGGACTCGAAAATGGTTCTTATGGAAAGGAGCAGACCAGGACCGAGGAGGATATCACCCCATTAGATGGGAAAAGGCATGCATGAAAAAGATACATAGAGGCCTAGGTATTATCGATCTTTGAGATATGAATCTGGCTCTACTGGGTAAATGGTGGTGGAAAGTGTTCCACCCAAATGGAGAAGGGTGGCAACAATTTGTTCAGGGATATATGCATGGAAATGAAACTAGAAATCTGGGCTTCAGGATAGGTCATCGGGTTTCCTGGTTCTGGAAAGGCATCACCAAGGCCTATGAACCTTTCAATATCTATGTGAAATCAACTATCGGTAATGGCAGACTCACCAGATTCTGGTGGGATAAGAGGTAAACTAATCATACACTCTGAACCATGTTCCCCGATTTATATGAGCAAGCGACACAACCACACTGCACGGTGGCCGCAGCCTGGAAAATAGGCACTGGAAGCCACATTTCAAACAACCGCTTGATCTAGGTTCTCAGCTTAGACTAACGGAACTTCAGGCCTTCATCACCAACACTAGAATTGGTTGCTCTCAGGGTCCCGATAAGAAATCCTAAGGATTGGAGAACGGCAAATTCACGGTTCGCTCTATGTACAACCACATCCATTTTAGGGGATGTATTCCAAAGTGGCCAGCCGTCATCTGGAGAACGAAAGCCCCGCTAAAGATCAAAGCTTTTTTATGGTTGGTATTAAATGATGTGATCCTGACTAGGAAAAACCTAGCTAAGCGCCAACCGAGTGTGGACTCTCAATGCGGGTTCTGCCACGTTGCCCTAGAGACTAGAGACCATCTTTTTCTACAGTGTCCTTGGAGCAAAGCGGTGCTCATAGAGGTTCTCAGCGCCCTAGGAACAACTTAATATCCTAGTACATACGAGGACCTGTGGGTAGGTCCAAAGTTTGCGTCGGAGAGGGGTTTTATGAGAGAAGCGTGGTATATCGCTATCGCCGCAATGACCTGGGATCTTTGGCTAGACAGAAACAGTCTTTACTTTCGTACAAATTGCAATAGTATTTCTGGCAATTTGACTCACATTATGCATTTCATTTCATTTTGAGCTACTGTGGCCGCAGCAGGTCCCAGGAAAAGGATTGCGAACGTATTCCAGGTCCAGGAGTTTGATGATGAGGAGATCGAGATCGGGCCGACGATTGATTGATAGCCAGCACGACCTACTATGATCATGAATACCCACAACCCCAGGGTTTGTTGGGGGGATATGATGTATTTCTTTGCGGCTACTCTATGTTTCTTTTGTCCCACCCACCATGTTCCGGGTGGAGTTTATGTACTTTTGTTTTGATTGTAGGACTTTGTAATGGGCTCAGTACTCTGAGTTTGTTTTATTAATCTCTTATTAATGAAACAGGGTGGCCAAATTACACCTTTTCTTCAACAAAAAAAAAACATTGTGCTTTCCAAGAAATGAAAAGAAAGAAGAAAAAGAAATATCAAATAAATAACTAAATGCATGAAAAAGGATAAACTTACTATTACAATTTCACACGATGAGAATTCATGTGTTGAAAACATTGAATAACTAAATGGAAAAAAAATACTAATCTAATCTAATCTCTAATAATAATCTGTAATATTACAATGAGAGAGTTGGGATTATGTCATTGATAGAAAAACTGTAATTTGTAGACAATCAATCATCTAATCTCAACCGCTCATTTTTTGTTCCACCTCAAAATCCCTCTTCTAAACTTAATCTGCAGTTTCTTTTTTCACCAAACATTGGTAACCATTGAATCTAGCTACTACCAATCTCGCAACTCTTCCTTAAAAAAGGAACCTGTATATTCTAACCTTAAGAACCTAGATTCTAATCTTAAGCAATTTATTTCTCCCTTTATTATGTTTTTTTCAAATCAAGCAAAACGTAAGAAGATCTCATCCTCGTTTTGCTTCATTGAAATCCAAATCTAATTGTTAGGTCAGCATACAATGATTTTTCAGACATGGGAAATATACGAAATACATGAAAATAGTGTATAAATCAGTGGAATACTTATATTAATTAAATGGAAGAAATGCATCTAAAAATAGTTAGTTTTGAGGATTCAGCTTTTTAAACCTTTTAGTATTTGTAGAAACTACAGAGTTTATAAAAGAAACGAGAATCTAATTTTGGTGATGGAAATCATTTTCCATAAAGATGGGAATGGTTCATTTATTTGCTTGTTTGTTGTTATTTTAGTTAAATCATGGGATAAGACTTTATCTTATCCTTTTCTTAGGAATTAGTCATTTAAATTTATGTTCCGGTTTACTGTGTAAAGGCCTATTTAAAGGCTAATATTTTATTGAATAAAGAAAACTATGATACGTTGAACGAATAATTAATATTCAGAAAAAACTATTCCATGTGTTGGAGTTTGCGAATTCATGTGTCGGATTATTGAGGAGTGATTCTCACAGAACGATTCCACGCACACTACTCTTATATTGATCGTCCCCCCCCCCCCCCCCCCTGTTTTATTCTGTTGCCTGTCCCCCATTATTTGGTATCAGAGCTTTGGCTACATCAACTGTCCTATCATTTGATGGATCCATATTTCTTTTCATTTGGTTGCATCAAACTCGTTCTTGCAACAACAAGAAATCAACGGTCACCTACATAACATTGAATACTATGAAGGATTATCGCATGAATCGATAAGTACATGATTTGATGATCGATGTGACGATTGGGAGTTACATATAGGTGATTTCTTTTCTTGTTTCGATTTTCACAAATGAAAAGAAATGCCCGTATGCTCAACATAAACTAGTTGGTGAATCCCATCAATGATGAAAGACGCTTTGCTAGAGTTTTCGTGTATTGTCTCACCGGAAGGTTCATCTTCGCTTCACTTATCTCACTTTTTGTTATATTTCATTGCCAATTTTGTCAAACCAAAGACCTTATCTGTTGGGATTGAGGCGTCAAAAAACGTCTTCTGGTCGCAGCTGAACTAATTAGAGCAATGAGGATGTCGAAGTAGACGAGGCGAATAAATTGAGCAAGCATGTAGATCTACCAAACTAACACAAACACACCGATGACTTATCCCGGTTAGCTTTTGCATAATCCGGGGGGAAATATAGGGAGATATGATATTCAACTAGAAGAGATTACAATGAGTTATTGATTCACTCAATACAAGGAATTAAACTCACCCACCAAGAACTAAAGTTCCATTAAAGAGCGTTTCCACGGGGTTCTCTCTCTCGAGCCACTCTTTGCAATGGAGAAAACAATCTATGAAGTACTCCCTCTCATATTGGAGGAGTTTACAATATATATAGAAGAATAGAGAGAAAACCTAGGTCTAATCTTGATCCTCAGTCGTCCGATAAAACCTGAAAAAGAAGTAACTGAATAGGAGCCGCACGATCTGACTTGGAGTTGAAGAATGGGCTGAAACGACCTAACAAATCGGGGTCCAAAATGAACATAGCACCGCGGGCGGTCAACCGTACTACTCTCTGACATTCCCTATACTTCGAGTGGTCGGGGGCGTGGTCGGGGGGTGCAGTCGACTGTCACCAAGATCGGTCGACCGCAGCTAGCCTGCACCCTACTGTTGCTATTTCTCCTTCTACTCACTTCGACGCTTCGACCTCCGTGCTTCATATTACCTTCTTTTAATCGGAACAACGAGTATTCAAGACACAATCCTAACAAACTCTACCTTGGATTGCATACGAGTGCTATCACATGATGTGTTACACATCTCCAAACTCAAAATAAATTCCACTTGTCAAGAAAACTTAGAACAATAGCTTCTTGTTCTAGTTGACATGATCTCTACCCAATCTCACCAAATCCAGTATACCCCTTCAAGGGTACACCTCCGTAGATATACTCACGAAGTTGCCAAACTCCACACGAGCTCCACCTACCCTTAGGTTTTCTCCACCTCTCGACGATATTCGAACGTCGTGGTCTCGTCTCGATGATTCTAGTTGCGGCAAACTAGCTGAGCTTGCGGGAATAATGAGAAAAGAACTAGCAACCCATGCGCAGGATTTTCGAATGTCCCAAAAGCTTGTAGAGATTGTGTTGGCTTGGCCCAACCACTCTCATACCTCTAATTATTTCACAACGACCTTGAAAAACAGACAGAACTCCATCTCGAGCTATGTACCTACAGTCCCGTGCATCAAGAGTTCCTAAGGAAATCAGATTCCGTTTCAACAGAGGAATATGCAAAACATCCCTTAAAGTGAACATATTTAGACCTGGCATCTTCAACTCAACTGTCCCCTCACCCACTACTTCATAAATCTCCCCAGTTTCCGTTGTCACGCAACGCCCCGTAGTAGACTTATAAGTAGAAAACAACTCCCTCTTGGAGCAAATATGAAAAGAACTCCCTGAGTCAAGAAATCAACTAGAATCCACTTCTAAAGAATTTGAAACAAGAAGACATGAACCACCAGAATCAAAGACACTAACCACATTAGCGGCTGAACTCCCGTTCTTTGCGCTCTCCTGATTCTGTAATTTTCAATAGTATTTCTTGATATACCCTGGCCTCTTGCAATATCGAAAACGGATAGAATCCTTTTGCAAAGCACTTTGCCTTCCCCCCGAAGGACCATCCACTGCTACACAACTTGTAGGAATAGACGACGAAGATTTATGGGTCTCCTTCCTAAGTTATTTTTTTTTTCAATGCTTTGATTATACCATCTACCGAAATACTCTCCTTGGCAGATCTACCATGTAGCACGGTCGTGATCAAAGGCTCGTACGAATCTGGCAGTGAATATATCAGGTTGAAAGCTTTATCTTCCTCACACACATCTACGTTGATTGCCTTAAGTTCAAATAATACCTTATTGAACTCTGTAATGTGGTCTTGGAGATCGGTACCTTCCTTCATAGATAAACGGAATAACTTCCTCTTCCAATGCATCCGATCAAATAACGACGAACCGGAGTAGTCAGCTATGAGTTTTTCCCACAAACTCGTCGCATCAGTTTCTTCAAGAAATCTGCACTTGACATCGTCTGCCAAGGATAGTCAAATCAGACTTATGGCTCTTTCACGAATATCTTTCCAAACGTCATCCTTCATATCAGTTGGCTTTTCCTTCTTCTTAACTGCTGACTGCAACCGTTCTTGAACAAAACATCATACATGCCAGTCTTACAAAGATTGAAATTGATCTTTCCATCGAACTGCTTGATCTTCAAAATATTATGGCCTGTAATCTTAACCAAGGAACTCGGCAACTTGAAGCTCTGATACCAGTTGTTAGGATTGAGGCGTCAACAAACGCCCTCTGATCGCAGCGGAACTAATTAGAGCAATGAGGAAGTCGAAGTAGACGAGGTGAATAAATTAAGCAAGCAAGTAGATCCACCAAACAAACACAAACACACCGATGACTTAATCCGGTGGGAAATATAGGGAGATCTGATATTCAACTAGAAGATATTACAAAGAGTTATTGATTCACTCAATACAAGGAATTAAACTCACCCACCAAGAACTATCTCTCTCTTGAGCCTCTCTTTGCAATGGAGAAAATAATCTATGAAGTACTCCCTCTCATATTGGAGGAGTTTACAATATATATAGAAGAATAGAGAGAAAACCTAGGTCTAATCTTGATCCTCAGTCGTCTGATAAAATCTAGAAAAGAAGTAACTGAATAGGAGTCGTACGATCTGACTTAGAGTTGAAGATTGGGCTGAAACGACCTAACAAATCGGGGCCCAAAATGAACACAGCACTGCGGGTGGTCGACCGTCCAACAAGACCGATCGACCGTACCACTCTCTGACATTTCCTGTACTTCGAGCGGTCGGGGGCACGGTCAGAGGTGCGGTCGACTGTCACCAAGACCGGTCGACTGCAACTAGCCTGCACCCTACTGTTGCCGTTTCTCCTTCTACTCACTTCGACGCTTCGACCTCCATGCTTCATATTACCTTCTTTTAACCGGAACAACGAGAATTCAAGACACAATCCTAAAATTATCATCGTCTCAACCATCATCTTCATCACTTGCTTCCTCTCCATCTCCAATTTCAACAGAGGCAAAGACACAACCACCACAAGTAATTCCTCCAATATGCCCCTACAAAAAATTGAAATTCCTCCTTGATTGTTACAAAGAGTTAAATGCAAAGGAGCTAAAACTTAATGTAAAGCTCGTGCACTAAACTTCAGCCCAAGCTATACCCTTGCAACATTAAAATGTTCATTTCATAGGGTCCGTTGTTGATTCTGACATTCAGAAAATTGGGGTCAGCATCCTTATACACTTCAAAAACTCAAATTTTAATTTTTTCCAACAACGGGAGAGTTGATTTAGGACAGAAATAATAATATTGCTCTAGTGTTTTTCGATTGCTACAGCATCATGAATACTAACTTTTGTTAAACTATTTTTTCAATAAAATTAATTAGTTTGACTAGGATTAATTTGAGGTATTTAAAAATTGCTAACATATTTGCTTGTTTGTTAATAATTTATTTAGAAATTAGTAATTTGAATTTTTGTTTCAATTTATCTTGTAATGGCCTATTTAAAGGTTACACTTTTATTGAATAAAATATACTGTGATGTGTTTAATAAATAATGGATATTGATAAACAAGTATTCCATGTGTTGGATGCCTCCAGTTTGCAAAGCTGTGGGCCGAAGGATTGAGGAGTGATTCCTCATGGAGTGATACTACAAATACTACTATTATCTTGATCTTCCTTCCCTTCCTTCTTTTACTCCGCTGCCAGCACCCAATTAACTTGTCAATATGTTTTAGGAAGAGACAAACAATGATGGTAGAATGACAACTGATATGGGTCCGATGACGTGGCCCCTCCTGGGCCACCAGATCCCCTCAAAACCCGCTCTCCCCTGATCATCAGATCAACCTAGGATCCCATAGGCTTCTGCCACGTCAAGCCCACGAGCAAACGGGTCCAAACCAGGCCCAGCAGGATCTCAGACCTGTTTTCTCTGCCTATAAATACCAGGCCCCTCCTTCATTCATAGGTAATCAATCTTTTCCCTCTAAAAATCCTAGCTACTGTTGCTTTCCAGTAACTAACTAGATCGTCGGAGGGCCTGTCACCGGGATCTTTTCCGGTGTTTCTAGGCAGAGTGCAGGTACACAAGATCGAGCCGAGCCCCCAGATTCGAGCCGAGCTTGCTGGATCCGAGCTGAGCATCCGTCCTCCACCTCACTCCTGCTACTCCCGAGCCGCCTTCTCAGCCGAGGGTTGAGCGTATAGCCGGTACCGCGACTTCCACTATACAAATTGAGAGAACTCACACATGGTGCAACCACACCCAAAAACAAACCGCATCAGGTTGGCACCGTCTGTAGGAAACCTTGGTACTGACCTCAGTCCGACCCCAACCAGGAGCGTCATCCCCTCAGTCCGAGCTCATATGGCACCCAAGGCTAGAAGAGCTGTCACTTCTACACGTCATCCGGATGCCCCTCCCTAGGACATCCCCGTCGACACTCACGGATCCAACCATCTGAGGGTCAACGGCGAACCCGGACCGGGCGCTTCTCGCTCGGTCGCAACCGACTTACATTGGGTCATCTAGAACCGGCAAGCCAGCCAAACTAGGGGAGGGGCCACTTCCAACTCGGCCCTAAAACATCCTAGGTATCCATCTCGAGAGCGGGAACCGGAGCTCAGTCGCGTCGATCGAAGGCCGCCACCCCAACTCGACCCAGCCAGACAAGCTCCAGTCACGCGCCGTGAATTCCAAAACTTTCAAACCGAGATCCTGGAGGCCATCTTAGGGACCCCCATCAACAAGACACTCCACCGCTCTCAATCGCAGTCGGATGCCGGAGCCAGCGTGTCTCGCGGCCTAACTCGCCCGCCAGAACGTGACGAGGACGTCCTATGACGCCTATAGGAAATGGAGAACCCCTCGACCACTTTGGTGAGGGCGGCCCGAGGGCGGCTCAGGGTCATAGGCTGACCCGAACTCCTTTCTCCGCTGCAATCTTACAAGCAAAAATACCATGAAACTTTCAGGCTCCTCAGTTCGAGACTTACGATGGCGAGGGTGATCCTACTGATCACATGGAGGGTTTCAAGATCCTCATGATGATTCACAGTGCTTCGGATCCCCTCTTATGTCGTGCTTTCTCCGCCACCCTCTGGGGTCCGGCTCAGGAATGGTTCTCTAAGCACATCCCCGGCTCGATATACTCGTTCGACCAGCTAGAGGCCAACTTTATTGCCCACTTCGTGACTAGAAGGAAGGTCGAAAAGATGAGCGCATCCCTACTAGACCTCCGAAAAAAGGAAGGGGAGTCACTCCGTAAGTTCGTCCGGAGGTTCACCGCAGAGGCGAGGTCCATCTCCTCTCTCGACGCTGGGGTCGCCTCAGTAGCATTCCGACACAACGTCCGACACGACCAACTGAAGGCGTCCTTGGCCAAGAAACCTCCCCTCGATTTTCCCGACCTGCTCAATCGGGTCGAGAAGTACATTCGAACTCGTTGTTCACATCCAAATAGTAGTATAATAATTTTTTGAAAGAAAATGCTAAGTTATATTAAAAAATAAATCTAAGTGGATGCTTTGGTGGATTGCTTTTATTGCATTCGATTGTCGTTGTGAGGATCGTTATTATTACAACTCTTAAAAAGTTTAACTTAAAAATTCTAAGTGGAGGGCGTTAGGTTCCCTCGTTGAACGTCATCAGGTGAGTGGAGGGAACTAGGCACCCTCGATGAACTTTATCAGGTGTTTAGCATTCCAAATCCTCGATATCTTCTTCCCCCCTCGATTTTCAAGTTGGTAAGCTCCGGGTGGACCACTATGGAGACCTTTTATTGTCCCTTCTAGTTTGGAGTGAGCTTTCACTTCTTGCATGGATCAGAGATCTCGAATTTCCGTAAGATGAAGTCCCCTTCTTTGAAATTTACCGGCCAGAGCTTCTTGTTGTAGAACTTTTCCACCCTCTGTTGATAGATGTATCTTCGTGGTACAGACTTCTTGCGAATCTCTTCAATGAGACTAAGGTTTCCCCACAGACCTGTCACGCCCCGCTTCCCAAAATACGGGAATATGAGCTCATGACGTAGGCCCAGCGAATGACTTTAATATCATTCATCAGCTGTACCAGTCTCAACTCAAGAATACTCAAGAAATTAAATCATAGCCACGCAATTAATAACATCACAGAACAATAATTGAATTCAAGAAGTTAAATTTCCAACATGATAATGTTACTGAGAAATAAGTAGCAATTACGGGTCAAAAGCCCGGGATACAATTCTAAATAAATAAAGGAATTACAATTATTGAAAAGAACATGAAAGGGAAAAATTTATTATCAAGTAGTTGCTCCAATCTAGAAGTACTGCTCTCCAACTCCTTCTGGTAGATCCTCAGGTCCACCTGTGGCTGGATTAGCTAAAGAAGAAAAATAAATGTCCTTAGAGCAAGTACGGACAGCAAGTAGTGAAAACAGAGAGTAAAGGAGTAAGGTACGTGTAGGAGATATGAATCAAGATCAAATTTGCAAGGGCAATAATGGTACTAATAGCAATGGTCTTTATCAAGTATGTATACATGTCAACTAGGTCTATTATCGAGTTGTTTCTCCTAACTAGTGCACGTACTACTGCAACCCGTACTACAAGTTCGATGCACGCACAACAGTGTTCGTTTTAGACTTCGTGGTGGGGTCTACAGAGCGTGTACTCGGGTATATCACGATAACAAGATAACAAGATAACAAGTTTACGTCTCCACAAGTTTTCTCCACCTTCCATGTAACCAGTCCATGTAACAGGAGGGCCCTACCGAGTACATTTTCTGAGACGGTCCACTACTAGGTCAACCCTTAGAAACCCCGGCTTATTTAGTATTTTTTAAAGTCATATATGCACATGCGGGTAGTCATAAGAATGTCAAGTGAATAATGATAATGTAGCAACATGGTATATTACACAATAATAAGCAAGAAACAGTAAATCTGCAATAGCCGACACAGTCACACAAAAATAGGTATAACTCCTAGACTAAAGCTCCAAATTCGAACTTCTAGTAGGCTATGGACATCTAGACAGATAGGGCTACAAGTTATATTCAGGGACTTTCTGCTAGTTCTAAATTTATCTAGGCTAAAAACTCCATTCTTTGCAGGTTAGCTGTTCTGGCAGCAGCTAGGTGTCAACTTCTAAGGGTGAAAACATGGTATAAATATGTTATAAAAATCTACAGAAATTTGAGGTGAACCCTAAGCATTTCTATAAGGTTCCTAGAAAATTTCATAGCATTCTAACACTTTTACATAGTATTACACCATCAAATATGTCAAGGTTATAGTAATTTCTGCAGTCTGAAAATGTAGACTAGCGGAGACTAAAACTGTTATATCTTACAGCTCGTGACTTCAAATTACGATTTTTCACTTGGGTTGGAAACTAGGCAATAGGTAAAAACTCTCTTTTATATCTTGTGTGCTAATTCTCATATTTACAGGGTCGAAACCTCTGTGCTAAACAATACATGCAACAAGGATTTTATAAAACTATCATGTTCATATTCATCAAGTGGGTAGTTATCGAACTAATGAATCACACATATATCAAGGTTAATGTGAAGCAAGCATTTTGAATTTTCTAAATAACAAGCCAAGTGAATTTATCAAGTTCAAGTCACAAGATTTCATATAAATAACATGCATTTAATCACGGCGTGTTTTCCTCATGTACAAATTTATTTATTTATTCATGCCAAATGTATGTCTAGGCTTGGGTTTGAGTCAATGGATAATAAAAGAAGTCAAGAGTACGTCGGGTTAGCTCGTGTAAACCCTCGATACTCTCAACAAGACGGGACACAAGGCAAAATTATCGATAAATAATTTGGAAGTACTTGCAGGAGATCAATTAATTTTGAACTAGAATAAAGAAAATAGTTCAATGGACTTGCCTTTCTCGTTGTAGTCGATTCAATAAAAATAAGAATAACAGGATCAGAATCTCGGGGAACAATCCTAAGAGCATGTGCAAAATGCGTGCGAGAACTCAACAGCAACAAACAGCAACAGTAGCTATTCTCTCCCACGCTGGATCGGCAAAACAGCAAGGCAGCTACGGAATCTGGTGCGGGTAGAACACAGGACAGCAACGGCAGCCAATCGAATCTCGTCCACGCAGCGGATCGTCCCAAACACGGGACAGCGACGCAGCGGATCAGGCGCGCCGAATAGCAAACAGCCAAACGAACCAATGGGCGTCGTCTTCTTCCTTCGAACGGAGAGAGAGAGAAAATGACGACGCGGGCTGGCTCGACGACTGGCGTGGCATGGGACGACGGCACTGGTCGGGAAACGACGCAGCGGCGAGAACTCCGACGTCGAGAGCAACTCTATTTCGCTCGAAAAACAGGGGAGAGCGGGGAGTTGGGTTCTAGGTGTCGAAGGCGAGGATGGTGGCAACTCTGGGCTGCGACGAAGACTACGATGAGGCGAGAGGCTCTCGGTAAAGTGGGGAGGTGATCGGTGGTGATGGAGATGACGATGGTGTCGGTAATGGAGTGGTGGTGTTGGCGGTTGGTTGGTTCGGTGGTGCTCCGATGGCTCTTATGGGTTTGGTGATGGGGTGAGACGGAGAGGGAGGTAGGGACGGGAATGGAGAAGGTGGTGTGATGGAGAGGCGAAGTGGTGATGGATTTGGTTGAGTGCGAGAACGGGGAAGGAGTGAGCGGGAGTTTATAATTGGGTTTTTTGGGTTTTTGAGAAACAGGAGAGTGAGAGAGAATGAAGATGAGTTGGGGGGTTTGTTTGTTAACAGGAGAGGGAGAGAGAACGGGAGAGAGTGTGAGTTTGTTAAGGGGTGGTTCTGATTGTGGGAGAAGTGGGGTATTTTAAATATAATAAAAAATGAAGAGGAGATCGTGGGGAGTTGGAGATTTGAGGGATTGAGGGAGAATTAGTCTGGTTAGTTAGGGGGATTGGGTTGAGGGTAGCTTTAAACTAGGATCCAATACCCAATAAGATGTGGGTTGGGCTTGAGTGTAGATGGGCCACAAAAATACAATAATATAATAAATGGAAACTAGTAAGCCCACAACATGACAAAGACCCGGATACAATAATTAGGAGAAAAATACATCAAAGACATACAAAAATAATAACCCGTATAATCGGGAATAGGGGTTACAAATCCTACCCACCTTACAAGAAAAATTTCGTCATCGAAATTCAAATCGTTGGATCGTAGGTACCCCAAAAAGAAAAGAGAACCAAATAACCAAGACAACATACAATTACTCAAAGAGATGAGGGAATTTCTTCCTCCAATTCCCAAATCGACTCACCGGGCGAGTGAGGATTCCAAGAGACGCGAACGAGTTTGATCACTTTGTTCTTCAACACTTTCTCGTGTCTGTCCACAATGGCAACTGGCTGGACTTCGCAAGACAGGTCTGGTCTCATGGACAACTCCGAGTAATCAACCACATGGCTGTTGTCTCTAACATATTTCCTGAGCTGAGAGACGTGGAATACGTCATGAACTCCGGACAAGGCTGGTGGTAGTGCAAGTCGGTAGGCTACCTTGCCCACATGCTCTACAATATCAAAAGGGCCAATGAATCGGGGACTCAGTTTACCCCCACAACCAAATCGGATGACGTCTTTCCAAGGTGATACCTTCAGAAACACGTGATCACCCGCCTCAAACTCTAGAGGTCTGCGACGACAGTCAGCCCATTTCTTCTGCCGGTCCTGAGCGGCTTGCAGATGCTTCCGGATCTGAGCTACTGCATCAACTGTCTTCGTAATCAACTCTGGTCCCAAGAGTTTCCTCTCTCCAATGTCGTCCCAACAGACTGGGGACCTACATTTACGACCATAGAGTGCTTCAAATGGAGCCGCATTGATACTTGCCTGATAACTGTTGTTGTATGAAAACTCGATCAGGTGCAAGTGATCTTCCCAAGAACCACCAAATTGCAGAACACAGTATCGCAACATATCCTCCAGTGTCTGAATTGTCCTTTCGGACTGTCCGTCCGTCTGGGGGTGAAATGCTGTGCTATAGTTCAACCTGCTCCCCAGACTCTGCTGAAGACTCTCCCAGAAATGCGACCTGAACCTCGTATCCCTGTCGGATACGATGCTGACAGGAACACCGTGCAGTCTCACCATCTCCTGAATATACCGTTCTGCCAGGCTCTCAGTTGACTGCCCCACCCTGAATGGGATGAAGTGGGCACTCTTCGTCAACCGGTCCACTATCACCCAAATAGCGTTATGACCTTTAGGACTCCTGGGCATTGCTGTCACGAAGTCCATAGTAATATTCTCCCATTTTCATTCTGGAATCGGAAGAGGTTGCAATAATCCAGCGGTCCTCTGATGCTCCGCCTTCACTTGCTGACAAATCAGGCATTGTGACACAAACCTTGCCACAGCCCTTTTCATTCCATGCCACCAAAAATGTTGCTTCAGATCTCTGTACATTTTGGTACCTCCTGGATGGATAGAGTATTGAGACTGATGTGCTTCCTCGAGTAATCTCTGCCTGACTTCGCCTCTAGGAACACATAACCTGGATCCAAAACGGAGTGATCCGTCTGAATGGATGACTAAGTCAGATCTCAGACCTGCCTCCACTTCACTACGGAACTCCTGCAGTTGCTGATCATCTGCCTGAGCTGCCTTGATCTGCTCCACTAATGAAGACTGTAACTGCAACATCATAAACTGCAACGCTGCACCTTGGAGAACCACTTCCAGTTCCATCCTCCTCATATCTTCTAATATCTCCCTCTGCTTGGTCAGAAACATTGTAGTAGGCCTCCTACTCAAAGCATCGGATACGAGATTTACCTTGCCCGGGTGGTACTGCAAATCGATGTCGAAATCGGCCATCAGTTCTAACCATCTCCTCTGTCTCATGTTCAGCTCCTTCTGCGTGAACACATATTTGAGATTCTTGTGATCTGTGAAAATTTCGACTCTATCTCCGAGCAAGTAGTGTCTCCATAACTTTAGAGCAAATATCACTGCTGCAAGTTTTAGATCGTGGGTAGGGTAGTTCCTTTCATGCGGCCTCAGCTGCCTTGAAGCATAAGCTACAACTCTACCTTTCTGCATCAGAACTGCATCCAAACCTCTACCTGAAGCATCGCAGTGAATCACAAATCCTCCAGAACTGTCTGGTATCGTCAGCACAGGTGCTGATGTCAACCGGTTCTTTAATTCCATAAAAGCTTCCTCACAGGCACCATCCCAGACAAATCTCTGCTCCTTCTTCGTCAAGTTGGTCAAAGGTCCTGCAATCTTTGAGAAGTCTTGAACGAACTTCCTGTAATATCCTGCCAATTCCAGGAAACTCCACACTTCTGGTACTGACTACGGCACTGGCCAATCCTTGACAGCAGAAATCTTCGACGAATCAATTGATACACCCTCACCAGAGATAACATGACCCAAGAAAGCAATACGGTTCAACCAGAATTCGCACTTGCTGAGCTTCCCGTACAACTGATTTTCTCTCAGTGTCTGCAAGACAATCCTCAAGTGCTTGGCATGATCCTCCATGTTCCGTGAGTACTCCAGGATGTCGTCTATGAATACAATGACAAATTGATCCAAGAAAGGCGAGAATACCTTGTTCATCAAGCTCATAAATACTGCCGGTGCATTAGTAACGCCGAAGGGCATCACTAAAAATTCATAGTGTCCATATCTTGTGCGGAATGCTGTCTTCAGAATATCTTCAGTCTTTACTTTGACTTGATGATAACCAGAGCAAAGATCCAACTTTGAGAACACGGATGCACCTCCCAGCTGATCGAACAGATCATCAATCCTTGGTAGTGGGTACCTGTTCTTCACCGTAACTTGATTCAGCTCCCGATAGTCGATGCAGAGTCTGCGACTACCGTCCTTCTTGGTGGAGAACAACACTGGAGCTCCCCACGGCGAAACACTTGGCCTGATAAAGCCCCTGTCCAATAACTCCTGGATTTGTACCTTCAGGTCAGCCAATTCAGCTGGCGCCATGCGGTATGGACTCTTTGAGATTGGCGTAGTGCCTGGCTGAACTTCAATGCTGAACACTACGTCTCGGTCTGGTGGAATCCCAGGCAACTCATCAGGGAATACGTCAAGGAAGTCCCGCACAACCACGGGCGCAACCTCACCATCAGTGCACATTGACTCAAGTGCACAAGCCTTCGGGGAAATCGGGCTCTCGACACGTGCAGACTTTGTCTCAACCGCATGAAACTCGAACTCAGGTTGTCCAAGAAGCTTGAAGGTCACCTTCTTCTTCCGACAGTCAATCACTGCGTGGGTGACGCCTAGCCAGTCCATTCCCAGTATGACGTCGAAGCCCGAATTATTAATCACAATTAAATCAGCTTCGAACTCTCTGCCACCAATCAGTAGGGAACTCTGTTTGCACACTTTAGAGCAAAAAATAGTACCTCCACCAGTGGTAATGTCCCAAGCTGCTGGCATGTCATCGCTTGCCAATCGATGACGGTCGACGAAACGAGAGGACACAAATGAATGAGTTGCACCAGAATCGAACAACACATGGGCAGGAAGAGAATGCACAAGAATAATGCCTAATAGAAGATTCAATGAATAAGAAATGGGAATGAAGGAATTGAATACGAAGGAATCAATCAGGGATCAAGCAAAGGAAGTATGTTGGTTATTACATGTTCATGTGATTTGCGTGGTGTACATATTGTTGAGTTAATTCTGGTTAGAACCAAGATCGAGTAATACACCAATCAAAGTCAGACATCCATAAGATAGTCATATTTGATCGACACATTACTCAAAATCCAGGCTCTGATACCACTAAAAACCTGTCACGCCCCGCTTCCCAAAATACGGGAATACGAGCTCATGACGTAGGCCCAGCGAATGACTTTAATATCATTCATCAGCTGTATCAGTCTCAACTCAACAATACTCAGGAAATTAAATCACAGCCACGCAATTAATAACATCACAGAACAATAATTGAATTCAAGAAGTTAAATATTCCAACATGATAATGTTACTGAGAAATAAGTAGCAATTACGGGTCAAAAGCCCGGGATACAATTCTAAATAAATAAAGGAATTACAATTATTGAAAAGAACATGAAAGGGAAAAATTTATTATCAAGTAGTTGCTCCAATCTAGAAGTACTGCTCTCCAACTCCTTCTGATAGATCCTCAGGTCCACCTGTGGCTGGATTAGCTAAAGAAGAAAAATAAATGTCCTTAGAGCAAGTACGGACAGGAAGTAGTGAAAACAGAGAGTAAAGGAGTAAGGTACGTGTAGGAGATATGAATCAAGATCAAATTTGCAAGGGCAATAATGGTACTAATAGCAATGGTCTTTATCAAGTATGTATACATGTCAACTAGGTCTATTATCAAGTTGTTTCTCCTAACTAGTGCACGTACTACTGCATCCCATACTACAGGTTCGATGCACGCACAACAGTGTTCGTTTTAGACTTCGTGGTGGGGTCTACAGAGCGTGTACTCGGGTATATCACGATAACAAGATAACAAGATAACAAGTTCACGTCTCCACAAGTTTTCTCCACCTTCCATGTAACCAGTCCATGTAACAGGAGGGCCCTACCGAGTACATTTTCTGAGACGGTCCACTACTAGGTCAACCCTTAGAAACCCCAGCTTATTTAGTATTTTGTTAAGTCATATATGCACATGCGGGTAGTCATAAGAATGTCAAGTGAATAATGATAATGCAGCAACATGGTATATTACACAATAATAAGCAAGAAACATTAAATCTGCAATAGCTGACACAGTCACACTAAAACAGGTATAACTCCTAGACTAATGCTCCAAATTCGAACTTCTAGTAGGCTATGGACATCTAGACAGATAGGGCTACAAGTTATATTCAGGGACTTTCTGCTAGTTCTAAATTTATCTAGGCTAAAAACTCCATTCTTTGCAGGTTAGCTGTTCTGACAGATGCTAGGTGTCAACTTCTAAGGGGTGAAAACATGGTATAAATATGTTATAAAAATCTACAGAAATCTGAGGTGAACCTTAAGCATTTCTATAAGGTTCCTGGAAAATTTCATAGCATTCTAACACTTTTACATAGTATTACACCATCGAATATGTCGAGGTTATAGTAATTTCTGCAGTCTGAAAATGTAGACTAGCGGGGACTAAAACTGTTATATCTTACAGCTCGTGACTTCAAATTAAGATTTGTCACTTGGGTTGGAAACTAGGTCCAATAGGTAAAAACTCTCTTTTATATCTTGTGTGCTAATTCTCATATTTACAGGGTCGAAACCTCTGTGCTAAACAATACATCCAACAAGGATTTTATAAAACTATCATGTTCATATTCATCAAGTGGGTAGTTATCGAACTAATGAATCACACATATATCAAGGTTAATGTGAAGCAAGCATTTTGAATTTTCTAAATAACAAGCCAAGTGAATTTATCAAGTTCAAGTCACAAGATTTCATATAAATAACATGCATTTAATCACGGCGTGTTTTCCTCATGTACAAATTTATTTATTTATTCATGCCAAATGTATGTCTAGGCTTGGGTTTGAGTCAATGGATAATAAAAGAAGTCAAGAGTACGTCGGGTTAGCTCGTGTAAACCCTCGATACTCTCAACGAGACGGGACACAAGGCAAAATTATCGATAAATAATTTGGAAGTACTTGCAGGAGATCAATTAATTTTGAACTAGAATAAAGAAAATAGTTCAATGGACTTGCCTTTCTCGTTGTAGTCAATTCAATAAAAATAAGAATAACGGGATCAGAATCCCGAGGAACAATCCCAAGAGCACGTGCAAAATGCGTGCGAGAACTCAACAGCAACAAACGGCAACAGTAGCTATTCTCTCCCACGCTGGATCGGCAAAACAGCAAGGCAGCTACAGAAACTGGTGCGGGTAGAACACAGGACAGCAACGGCAGCCAATCGAATCTCGTCCACGCAGTGGATCGTCCCAAACACGGGACAGCGACGCAGCGGATTAGGCGCGCCGAACAACAAACAGCCAAACGAACAATGGGCGTCGTCTTCTTCCTTCGAACGAAGAGAGAGAGAATGACGACGCGGGATTGGCTCGACGACTGGCGTGGCGTGGGACGACGGCACTGGTCGGGAAGCGACGCAGCGGCGAGAACTCCGACGTCGAGAGCGACTTTGTTTCGCTCGAAAAATAGGGGAGAGCGGGGAGTTGGGTTCTGGGTGTCGAAGGCGAGGATGGTGGCAACGCTGGGCTGCGAC
>JACEHZ010000095.1:292500-393836 GCA_017893485.1 Hemerocallis citrina | reverse complement strand
GCGCCTTTGGACCACTCGCTAAGGGTCACGGGCCAGGATTATTTGGTCGCGGACCTGTGAAGGTATGGGGAATCGGTGGATGTGATTCCTGTGATGATTGTCGTCTGACAGACCGGACAGACTCATCATTGTTGATCGACACCGAGTGTGATTTGGGTAACAACTTGTTTTCAGTAAACTGCATTGATTAGGTTTTCTTTTATTGTTTCGCTTGAAGATCAAATTGGTGTTAGGGATGATTCCCTATAATCCAACTCGTTCTGAGAGTTAGCACTAGGTGGTGATACTATGAGATTATCTCTTCCTGTCATTAGGGATACGTGCTGCGGGTGTATCTTGCAATGTTGATTCCTGAGGTACCGTGGTAAGGATGGATGGGATCCGGGCACATGCTGGTGGACACGAACAGGTCGTATGGGATACGGCGCTATAGGTATGCTGTGGTATATCTTTAAGTTCGTCACGGCTGTTGACTACAGAACGGTGGGACCGTTGACTGCAGAACGATGGGACCATATATCATTAAGTTTGTCACGGCTGTTGACTGCAGAACGGTGGGACCGTTGACCACAGAACGGTGGGACCGTATATCATTAAGTTCGTCACGGCTGTTGACTGCAGAACGGTGGGACAGTTGACTGCAGAACGGTGGGACCGTATATCATTAAGTTCGTCATGGCTGTTGACTGCAGAACGGTGAGATCGTTGACTGTAGAACGGTGGGACCGTATTTCTTTAAGTTCGTCTCTGCGGAACGGTGGGACCGTATATCATTAAGTTCGTCACGACTGTTGACTGCAGAACGGTGGGACCGTTGACTGCAGAACGGTGGGGCCGTATATCATTAAGTTCGTCACGACTGTTGACTCCAGAACGGTGAGACCGTTGACTGCAGAACGGCGGGACCGTATATCATTAACCTCATTGCCACGATCTATCTATCAGGAACAGGAAGTAAACCGAATTAGAATGCATTGCATAGCGAGGGTTCGAATCCCTAAACCTGGAGACAACGGCTTGATTTGGAAAGTATGTAGTATGGGATGCATACATTTTCAAAGTCTCGCTTGCATTAGACTAAGTACATTGGCTTGATCTGGGCCACATGTAGTATGGGATGCATGTGTGTCCAGAGTCTTGCTGATATTAGATTAGGTGCATCCGTTCTGCATTTTGGGTTTGTATTAGACTACAAGTCATGGCATACGCGAACACTAGGAAATCAGGATACACGTTTATTTTCCATTCATGATGAATTGTGAGTGTGATAGTGAAGTGGATAATGAGTGCGAAAGTGATGTGTTGCGAGACGTGACGATATATGTTGTAAGAATGAATGAATGCGATGTTATGTGATATGAGATTGGAAAGGAATATAAGTCGCGAGTCTGTAATTGCAAATGAATGGTAGAGGAGGTGCAGTTTGTGTGGAATTAGAGTTGTATGTGAATGTAAAGCTTTATGGGAAAATAAAGCTATAGGAATATTTGCATAAGGCATAAAGTGATGGGCCTTAAGTGACTAATTTGGAAATGATTCCAAACTAAGGATAAGTATGTTGTGAGCAGGTATGGTTATGCATACAGGAAATGACTCGGAGAGTATTTGATGTGAATTTCCATTTATGATGTTTACATGTTCAGGTTTATCTTAGTATTCGTAAGATTCGTTCTGTTCTACTTATAAAGTTTAATCTATTTGCCTATTTAGTAAATTATACTCATACCAGAAATGGCTAACCCCTTAGTGTTTGGGGGGTTAGGGAGTCCCTGGACTACCCTAGATTCCCTACTGTTACAGGTCCTCAGCAGTACAGAGGTGAGATGTAGATTCATGGTTCTGTGGAGTGGAGCTTCATTTTACAATGGTTGTTTAAGGTTTATTTCTGTGAATAGTGAAAGTTATGATTTAAATTGTATTTTTGATGTATAATTATGTGGATGATGATGATGAGTATAGTGTGGGGTGGCATGCTATGTTGTTGACCCGTACCCATCTCGTTATGGAGTACCGGGCCTTGTGGTATGTTTTATAAGTTATTTTCTAAAAATCTTACTACGTTTTCAAAGGAATTTATGGTTTTTAATTGATATTTGATATTCTATTATGAGTTTGGCCCCCAGAGCATATATATATATATATATATATATATATATATATATATATATATATATATATATATATATATATTGCCTGTGTGATTCTGCTCATTTTGGCTTGGGGAACCCGTGATATAATTGCCTGTGATGTGAGCTACGGAATTTAGAGCAGAATTTTGTAAGCTTTTTGGGTTTCGAGGCAAAAATTTCAGGGGAAACTCTGTCGAAATTTTCTTAGAAATATAACTATCTTAGTTTATGTTTAAAGTGATATAGAAATTGAAAGAATTGAATTTGGAGTCAAAAGGGGGACGTTACAGTTTGATATGATAAATTGATTCTGATGGCAATAAAAAGTGTTTTAAATATCCGTGTTATTTACTATGTTGAGATGCATTTGAAGGCAAAGATTCTGGTTGCGTCACGGATGTCCGATGACGGGATCCGGGGCGTTACAACTATAACCCACAAATTGTGGACAAAACAGTAAAATACGAAATATCATGAAAGTGATTGAAAATTGTGTACTGTAGCCTACAAAATGAATTAATTAAAAAATTGCACAAAAGTGCCTGAAAACTGTGGACTATAGCCCCGAAATGAGGCTAAAACAGACAAATACAAAATTTCGCGAAAATGGCCTGAAACTATGGACTATAACCCACAAATTGAGGCCAAAACAGTAAAATACGAAATTTCATGAATCTTATCGAAAACATTGTGCTATAGCACACAAAATGAGGGAAACAAAAAATCTCACGAAAGTGTCCGAAAACTGTGGACTATAGCCCACACTTGAGGTTAAAACAGTCAAATACAAAATTGCACGAATACGGTAGGAAACTGTGGACTATAACCCACAAAATGATGCCAAAATAGTAAAATACGAAATCTCATGAAAGTGATCGAAAACAGTGTACTACAGTCGACAAAATGAAGGAAATAAAAAATCTCACGAAAGTGCCCGAAAACTATGGACTTTAGCTCACACATTAGGCTAAAACAATAAAATACAAAATTGCACGAAAACAGTCGGAAACTGTGGACTAACACACAAAATGAGGCCAAAACAGTAAAATACGAAATGTCATGAAAGTGATCGAAAACAGTGCACTATAACCCACAAAATGTGGGAAATAAAAAATCTCAGGAAAGGGGACGGAAACTCTGGACTATGGCCCACAAATGAGGCTAAAACCTTCAAATACAAAATTTCGCGAAAGCAGCCGGAAACTGTGGACTATAACCCACAAATTGAGGCCAAAAGAGTAAAATACGAAATATCAAGAAAGTGATCGAAAACAGTGTGCTATATCCTACAAAATGAATGAAATAAAAAATCTCACGAAAGTGCCCAAAAAATGTGAACTATAATGAGGCTAAAATAGTCAAATAGAAAATTGCACGAAAACGGTTGGAAACTGTGGACTGGAACCCACAAAAGGAGGCCAAAACAGTAAAATAAGAAATCTCATGAATGTGATCGAAAACAGTGTACTATCGCCCACAAAACGAGGAATAGAAAATCTCCCGAAAGTGTCCGAAAACGGTGGACAATATAGCCCACTAATGAGGGTAAAACAGACAAATATAAAATTTCGAGAAAATGTCCGAAACTGTGGACTATAAACCACAAAATGAGCCCAAAACAGTAAAATACGAAATCTCATGAAAGTGATCGAAAACAGTGCACTATAGCCAACAGAATGAGGGAAATAAAAAATCTCAGTAAAGTGGCCAAAAATAATGGACAATGGACCACAAATGAGGTTAAAACATTCAAATTCAAAATTTCGCAAAAACGGCCGAAAACTGTGGACTGTAACCCACAAAAAGAGGCCAAAACAGTAGAAGACGAAATCTCATGAAAATGATCGAAAACTGTGTACTAGCCCATAAAATGAGGAAAATAAAAAATCTCACGAAAGTGGCCGAATTCTGTGGACTATAGCCCACAAATGAGGCTAAACAGTCAAATACAAAATTTCGACTAAACGGCCTGAAACTGTGGACTATAACCCACAAAATGAGGTCAAAACAGACAAATACGAAATCTCATGAAAGTGATCGAAAACTGTGTACCGTTGACCACAGATTGAGGGAAATAAAAAATCTCACGAAAGTGTCCAAAAACTGTGGACAATAGCCCACACATGTGGCTAAAACAGTCATATACAAAATTGCACGAATACGGTCGGAAACTGTGGACTATAACCCACAAAATGAGGCCAAAACCGTAAAATACGAAACCTCATGAAAGTGATCGAAAACAGAGTACTATAGCCTACAAAATGAAGGAAATAAAAAATCTCACGAAATTTCCTCAAAACGGTGGACTATAGCCCACACAAGAGGCTAAAACAGTCAAATACAGAACTGCACGAAAACGATAAGAAACTATGGACTATAACCCAAAAAATGTGGCCAAAACAGTAAAATATGAAATATCATGAAAGTGATCGAAAACAGTGCACTATAGCCCACAAAATGAGGGAAATAAAAAATTACAAGGAAGTGGACGGAAACTATGGACTATGGCCCACAATTAAGGCTAAAACATACCCAAATAAAATTTCGCGAAAACGGCCGGAAATTGTGGACTACAACTCACAAATTGAGGTCAAAACAGTAAAATACGAAATATCAAGAAAATGATCGAAAACAGTGTACAACCTGCAAAATGAATGAAATTAAAAATCTTACAAAAGTGCCCGAAAACTGTAGACTATAGCCCACACATGAGGCTAAAACAGTCAAATACAAAATTGCACGAAAACGGTCGGAACTGTGGACTGTAACCCACAAAAGGAGGCCAAAACATTAAAATAAGAAATCTCATGAATGTGATCGAAAACAGTGTATTATAGCCCATAAAATGAGGGAAATGAAAAATCTCACGAAAGTATCCGAAAACTGTGGACTATATAGCCCACAAATGAGGCTAAAACAGACAAATACAAAATTTCGTGAAAATCCAAGAAACTGTGGACTATAGCCCACAAAATGAGGCCAAAACAGTAAAATACAAAATCGCATGAGTGATCGAAAACAGTGCACTATAGCCAACAAAATGAGGGAAATAAAAAATCTCACGAAAGTGGCCGAAATCTTTGGACTATAGTTCACAAATGAGGCTAAAACAGTCAAATACAAAATTTTGCCAAAACGGCTGCAAACTGTGGACTATAACCCACAAAATGAGGCCAAAACAGTAAAATACGAAATCTCGTTACAGTGATCGAAAACAGTGTACTATATAGCCCACAAATTGAGGGAAATAAAAGATCTCATGAAAGTGCCCGAAAACTATTGACTATAGCCCACAAATGAGGCTAAAACAGTCAAATACAAAATTGCACGAATACGGTTGGAAACTATGGACTATAACCCACAAAATGAGGCCAAAACAGTAAAATACGAAATCTCATTAAAGTGATCGAAAACAGTGTACTATAGGCTAGAAAATGAAGGAAATAAAAAATATCACGAAAGTGCCCGAAAATTGTGGACTACAGCCCACACACGAGGTTAAACATTCAAATTCAAAATTTCACAAAAATGAACGGAAACTGTGGACAATAACCCACAAAATGACACCAAAACAGTAAAATACGAAATCTCATGAAAGTGACCGAAAACGGTGTACTATATCCTACAAAATGAAGGAAATAAAAAATCTCATGAAAGTGCCCGAAAACTGTGGACTATAACCCACAAATGAGGCTAAAAATAGACAAATACAAAATTTCGCAAAAACGGCCGGAAACTGTGGACTCTAACCCACAAATTGAGGACAAAACAGTAAAATACGAAATCTCACGAATGTGATCGAAAACAGTGTACTAAAGCCCACAAAATGAGGAAAATAAAAAATCTCACAAAAGTGTCCGAAAACTGTGGGCTATAGCCCACACATGAGGCTAAAACAGTCAAATGCAAAATTGCATGAATACGGTCGGAAACTGTGGACTATAACCCACAAAATGAGGCCAAAACAGTAAAATATGAAATATCATTTAAGTGATCAAAAACAGGGCACTATAGCCCACAAATTTAGGAAAATAAAAGATCTCACGAAAGTGCCCAAAAACTGTGGACTATAGCCCACACATGAGGCTAAAACAGTTAAATACAAAATTGCATGAAAACGGTCGGAAACAGTGGACTGTAACCCACAATTGGTGGCCAAAACAGTAAAATAAGAAATCTCAGGAAAGTGGACGGAAACTGTGGACTATGGCACACAACTGAGGCTAAAACATTGAAATACAAAATTTCGCGAAAACGGCCGGAAACTGTGGACTATTACCTACAAATTGAGGCCAAAACAGTAAAATACGAAAGTGATCGATAATAGTGTATGGCTTGCAAAATGAACGACATAAAAAATCTCACGAAAGTGCCCTAAAACTATGGACTATAGCCCACACATGAGGCTAAAACAGTCAAAAACAAAATTGAACAGAAATGGTCGGAAACTGTGGACTGTAACCCTCAAAATTTGGCCAAAATAGTAAAAGACAAAATCTCATGAAAGTGGTCGAAAACAGTGTACTATAGCCCACAAAATGAGGGAATTAAAAAATCACAAGAAAGTTTCCGAAAACTGTGGACTATATAGCCCACAAATGAGGCGAACACAGACAAATACAAAATTTTGCGAAAATGCCAGAAACTATGGACTATAACCCACCAAATGGGGCCAAAACAGTAAAATATGAAATCACATGAAAGGAATTTTCGAAAATGGTGCACTAAAGCCAACAAAATGAGGGAAATAAAAAATCTCAGTAAGGTGGCCAAAAACTGTGGACAATGGACCACAAATGAGTCTAAAACATTCAAATTCAAAATTTCGCGAAAAAGCCGGAATCTGTCGACTATAACCAACAAAAAATAAGGCCAAAACATTAAAAGACGAAATCTCATGAAAATGATCGAAAACAGTGTACTACACCCCACAAAAGGAGGGAACAAAAAATCTCACGAAAGTGGCCGAAAACTGTGGACAATAGCTCACACATGAGGCTAAAACGTCAAATACAAAATTGCACGAATACGGCCAGAAACTGTGGACAATAACCCACAAAAAGAGGCCCAAACAGTAAAATACGAAATCTCATGAAAGTGATCGAAAACAATGTACTATAGGCTACAAAATGAAGGCAATAAAAAATCTCATGAAAGTGCGCGAAAACTGTGGACTGTAGCCCACACATGAGGTTAAACAGTCAAATTCAAAATTTCACAAAAATAATCGAAAACTGTGGACTATAACCCACAAAATGAGGCCAAAATAGTAAAATAGGAAATCTCATGAAAGTGATCGAAAACGGTGTACTATTGCCTACAAAATGAATGAAATAAAAAATCTCACGAAAGTGCCCGAAAACTGTGGACTATAGCCCACAAATGATGCTAAAACAGATAGATACAAAATTTCGCTAAAACGGCCTGAAACGGTGGTCTATAACCCACAAATTGAGGCCAAAACAGTAAAATACGAAATTTTATGAACGAATACGGTCGGAAACCGTGGACTATAACCCACAAAATAATGCCAAAACAGTGAAATATGAAATCTCATGAAAGCGACTGAAAACAGTGTACTACAGCCGACAAAATGAAGGAAATAAAAAATCTTACAAAAGTGCCCGAAAACTGTGGACTTTTAGCCCACACATTAGGCTAAAACAGTCAAATACAAAATTGCACGAAAACAGTCGGAAACTGTGGACTATAACCCATAGAATGAGGCGAAAACAGTCAAATACGAAATATCATGAAAGTGATCGAAAACAGTGCACTATAGCCCACAAAATGTGGCAAATAAGAAATCTCAGGAAGGGGACGGAAACTTTGGATTATGGGCCACAAATGAGGCCAAAACATTCAAATACAAAATTTCGCGAAAACGGCCGGAAAGTGTGGACAAACTCACAAATTGAGGCCAAAATACGAAATCTCATGAAAGTGATCGAAAACAGTGTATTATAGCCTACAAAAGAAGGAAATAAAAAATCTCACAAAAGTGCGCGAAAACTGTGGACTATAGCCCACACATGATGTTAAACAGCCAAATTCAAAATTTCACAAAAATGATCGGAAACCGTCGATTATAACCTACAAAATGAGGCCAAAACAGTAAAATACGAAATATCATGAAAGTGATCAAAAACAGTGTACTATAGCCTACAAAATGAATGAAATAAAAAATCTCACGAAAGTGCCAGAAAACTGTGGACAATAGCCCACACATGAGGCCAAAACCGTCAAATAAAAAATTGCACGAAAACGGTCGGAAACTGTGGACTGTAACCCACAAAAGGAGGCCAAAACAGTTAAATAAGAAATGTCATGAATGTGATAAAAAATTGCGTACTATTGCCCACAAAATGTGGGAAATAATAAAACTCATGAAAGTGTCCGAAAACTGTGGACTATATAGTCCACAAATGAGAGTAAAACAGACAAATACAGAATTTCGAGAAATTGCCGGAAACTATGGACTATAACCCACAAAATAAGGCCAAAACAGTAAAAGATGAAATCTCATGAAAATGATAGAAAATAGTGTACTTCAGCCCACAAAATGATGGAAATAAAAAATCTCAGTAAAGTGGCAAAAAACAGTGGACAATAGACCACAAATGAGGCCAAAACATTCAAATTCAAAATTTTGCGAAAACAGCCTGAAACTGTGGATTATAACCGACAAAATGAGGCCAAAACAGAAAAATACGAAATCTCTTGATCGAAAATAGTGTACTATTGCCCAAAAATTGAGGGAAATAAAAAATCTTATGAAAGTGTCCAAAAACTATGGACTATAGCCCACACATGAGGCTAAAACAGTCAAATACAAACCTACACGAATACGGTCGGAAACAGTGGACTATAACCCACAAAATGAGGCCAAAACACTAAAATAGGAAATCTCTTGAAAGTGATCGAACACAGAGTACTATAGCCCACAAAATGAGGGAATAAAAAATCTCACGAAAGTGGCCGAAAACTGTGGACAATAGCCAACACATGTGGCTAAAACGTCAAATACAAAATTGCACGAATATGGCCGGAAACTGTGGACAATAACCCACAAAATGAGGCCAAAATAGTAAAATACGAAATCTTATGAAAGTGATCGAAAACGGTGTACTATAGCTTACAAAATGAAGGCAATAAAAAATCTCACGAAAGTACCCGAAAACTATGGACTATAGCCCACAAATGATGCTAAAACAGACATATACGAAATTTCGCTAAAACGGCCGAAAACGGTGGTCTATAACCCACAAATTGAGGCCAGAACAGTAAAATACGAAATTTCCTGAATCTGATTGAAAAAAGTATACTATAGCACACAAAATGATGGAAATAAAAAATCTCACGAAAGTGTTCGAAAACTGTGGACTATAGCCCACACATGAGGCTAAAAGAGTCAAATACAAAATTGAACGAATACGGTCGGAAACTGTGGACTATAATCCACAAAATGATGCCAAAATAGTGAAATATGAAATCTCATGAAAGCGATCGAAAACAGTGTACTACAGCCGACAAAATGAAGGAAATAAAAAATCTTACAAAAGTGCCCGAAAACAGTGAACTTTTAGCCCACACATTCGGCTAAAACAGTCAAATACAAAAATGCACGAAAACAGTCGGAAACTGTGGACTATAACCCACAAAATGAAGCAAAAACTGTCAAATACGAAATATCATGAAAGTGATCGAAAACAGTGCACTATAGCCCACAAAATGTGGGAAATAAAAAATCTCAGGAAAGGGGACGGAAACTGTGGACTATGGCCCACAAATGAGGCCAAACCATTCAAATACAAAATTTCTCGAAAACGGCCGGAAACTGTGGAATAACCCACAAATTGAGGCCAAAACAGTAAAATACGAAATATCATGAAAGTGATAAAAAACAGTGTACTATAGCCTACAAAATGAATGAAATAAAAAATCTCACGAAAGTGCCAGAAAACAGTGGACAATAGCCCACACATGAGGCCAAAACCGTCAAATAAAAAATTGCACGAAACCGGTCGGAAACTGTGGACTGTAACCCACAAAAAGAGGCCAAAACAGTTAAATAAGAAATGTCATGAATGTGATCGAAAACTGTGTACTATAGCCCACAAAATGTGAGAAATAATAAAACTCACGAAAGTGTCCGAAAACTGTGGACTATATAGCCCACAAATAAGGGTAAAACAGACAAATACAGAATTTCGAGAAAATGCCGGAAACAATGGACTATAACCCACAAAATAAGGCCAAAACAGTAAAACATGAAACCTCATGAAAATGATAGAAAACAGTGTACTACAGCCCACAAAATGATGGAAATAAAAAATCTCAGTAAAGTGGCCCAAAACAGTGGACAATGGACCACAAATGAGGCTAAAACATTCAAATTCAATATTTTGCGAAAACAGCCTGAAACTGTGGACTATAACCCACAAAATGAGGCCAAAACAGAAAAATACGAAATCTCTTGAAAGTGATCGAAAACAGTGTACTATTGCCCAATAATTGAGGGAAATAAAAAATCTCACGAAAGTGTCCGAAAACTGTGGACTATAGCCCACACATGAAGTCAATTACAAACTTGCACGAATACGGTCGGAAATAATGGACTATAACCCACAAAATGAGGCCAAATCAGTAAAATAGGAAATCTCATGAAAGTGATCGAACACAGAGTACTATAGCCAACAAAATGAAGGAAATAGAAAATCTCACGAAAGCGCCCGAAAACTGTGGACTATAGCCCAAACATGAGCCAAAACAGTCAAATAAGGCACAATAGCCCACAAAATGAGGGAAATAAAAAATCTCAAAAAAGTGGGCCGAAACTGTGGACTATGGCCCACAAATAAGGCTAAAACATTAAAATACAAAATTTTGCGAGAACGGCCGAAAACTGTGGACTATAACCCACAAATTGAGGCCAAAATAGTAAAATACAAAATATCATGAAATTGATCGGAAACAGTGTACAACCTACAAAATGAATCAAATAAAAAATCTCACAAAAGTGCCTGAAAACTGTCGACTATAACCCACACATGAGGCGAAAATAGCAAATACAAAATTGCACAAAACTGTCGGAAACTGTGGACTGTAACCCACAAAAGGATGCCAAAACAGTTAAATAAGAAATCTCATGAATGTGATAAAAAACAGTGTACTATAGCCCCCAAAATGAGGGAAATAAAAAATCTCACGAAAGTATCCGAAAACTGTGGACTATATATCCCACAAATGAGGCTAAAACAGTCAAATACAAAATTTCGCGAAATTGCCGGAAACTGTGGACAATTACCCACAAAATGAGGCCAAAACAGTAAAATACAAAATCTCATGAAAGTGATCGAAAACTGCGCACTATAGCCAACAAAATGAGGGAAATGAAAAATCTCACGAAAGTGGCTGAAATCTGTCGACTATAGCTTACAAATGAGGCTAAAACAGTCAAGTACAAAATTTCGCCAAAACGGCCGGAAGCAGTGGACTATAGCCCACAAAATGAGGCCAAAACAGTAAAATACGAATTCTCATGAAAGTGTTCGAAAACAGTGTACTATAGCCCACAAATTGAGGGAAATAAAAGATCTCACAAAAGTGCTCGAAAACTGTGGACTATAGCCCACACATGAGGCTAAAACTGTCAAATAGAAAATTGCACGAATACGGTCGGAAACTGTGGACTATAACCCACAAAATGAGGCCAAAACAGTAAAATACGAAATCACATTAAAGTGACCGAAAACAGTGTATAGCCTACAAAATGAAGGAAATAAAAAATCTCACGAAAGTGCCCGAAAACTGTGGACTATAGCCCACACATGAGGCTAAAATAGTCAAATACAAAACTGCACGAAAATGGTCAGAAACTGTGGACTATAACCCACAAAATGAGGCCAAAACAATAAAATACAAAATATCATGAAAGTGATCGAAAACAGTGCACAATAGCCCACAAAATGAGGGAAATAAAAAATCTCAAGAAAGTAGACGGAAACTGTGGACTATGGCCCACAAATAAGGCTAAAACATTAAAATACAAAATTTCGCAAAAACGGCCGAAAACTGTGGACTATAACCCACAAATTGAGGCCAAAACAGTAAAATACGAAATATCATGAAAGTGATCGGAAACAGTGTACAGCCTACAAAATGAATGAAATAAAAAATCTCACGAAAGTGCCTGAAAACTGTGCACTATAGCCCGCACATGAGGCTAAAATAGCAAATACAAAATTGCACAAAAACTGTCGGAAACTGTGGATTGTAACCCACAAAAGGATGCCAAAACAGTTAGATAAGAAATCACATGAATGTGATCGAAAACAGTGTACTATAGCCCACAAAATGAGGGAAATAAAAAATCTCACGAAAGTATCCGAAAACTGTGGACTATATAGCCCACAAATGAGGCTAAAACAGTGAAATACAAAATTTCGCGAAATTGTCGGAAACAGTGGACTATAACCCACAAATTGTGGCCAAAACAGTAAAATACAAAATCTCATGAAAGTGATCGAAAACAACGCACTATAGCCAACAAAATGAGGGAAATGAAAAATCTCACGAAAGTGGCTGAAATCTGTCGACTATAGCTCACAAATGGGCTAAAACAGTCAAGTACAAAATTTCGCCAAAATGGCCGGAAACAGTGGACTATAACCCACAAAATGAGGCCAAAACAGTAAAATACGAAATCTCATGAAAGTGTTCGAAAACAGTGTACTATAGCCTACAAATTGAGGGAAATAAAAGATCTCACGAAAGTGCCCGAAAACTGTGGACTATAGCCCACAAACGAGGCTAAAACAGTCAAATACAAAATTGCACGAATACGGTCGGAAACTGTGGACTATTACCCACAAAATGAGGCCAAAATAATAAAATACGAAATCTCATTAAAGTGACCGAAAATAGTGTACTATAGCCAATAAAATGAAGGAAATAAAAAATCTCACGAAAGTGCCCGAATAGTGTGGACTATAGCCCACACACGAGGTTAAACAGTCAAATTCAAACTTTCACAAAAATGATCAGAAACTGTGGACTATAACCCACAAAATTAGGCCAAAACAGTAAAATACGAAATCTCATGACAGTGATCGAAAACGGTGTACTATTGCCTACAAAATGAAGGAAATAAAAAATCTCACGAAAGTGCCCGAAAACTGTGGACTATAGCCCACAAATGAGGCTAAAATTGACAAATACAAAATTTTGCGAAAACAGCCGGAAACTGTGGACTATAACCCACAAATTGAGGCCAAAACCGTATAACACGAAATCTCATGAACGTGATCGAAAACAGTGTACTAAAGCCCACAAAATGAGAGAAATAAAAAATCTCACGAAAGTGCCCGAAAACTGTAGACTATAGCCCACAGATGAGGCTAAAACAGTCAAATACAAAATTTCACAAAAATGATCGGAAACTGTCGATTATAACCTACAAAATGAGGCCAAAACAGTAAAATACGAAATATCATGAAAGTGATCAAAAACAGTGTACTATAGCCTACAAAATGAACCATAGTTTAACCTCATTATGTGGATTTAACTCATTATGTGGATTTAACCTCATTATATGAAATCAATAGTCCATAATCCGTAGTTTTCGGTTGGTTTCGACAAATTCCATATTTCAATGTTTTTGCCTCATTTTATGTGCTATAGTCCACAATTTCGACTAATTTCGTGAAATTCTATATTTAAATATTTTGTCCACATTGTGTGCAATAGTCCATAGTTTTAAGCCAAAATCTCCAAATTCAATATTTTAATATTTTGGCAGCATTTTGTGAATTATAGTCAGTTTTCAGAGGTTTTCGTGGAAATCGTATTTAACTATTTTTGCCACACTTTGCAGGCGTCCATAGTTTTCAATCGTTTTCGGCGAAATCAGGTATTTCAATGGTTTTGCCACGGTTTATGGGATTATATTCCTAAGTTTTTGGCCTTTTCACAAAAATTCCGAATTTCACTATTTTGGTCACATTTTATTAGTTATATAGTCCACAGTTTTCGTCAAAATTTTTTAAATTCCATATTTCACTATTTTGGTCACATTTTGTAGGCTAAATTTTTGTCAATTTCGTGAAATTTTGTATTTCACTGATTTGACCACATTTTGGGGGGCTATAGTCCATCTTTGGTGTGCTAGTTCACATATTTTGGTCAATTCGCGAAATTCTTAATTTCACTGTTTTAGACATATTTTGTAGGCTATAAATCCACAATTTTCGGAAATTTTGCGGAATTTCGTACTTCACTATTTCGACCAAGTTTTGTCGATTAAATCCACAGATTTCAACAAATTCTACTAAATTCCGCTTTTTAAAAATTCTACTAAAGTCCACAAATTTCGACCAATTTTACAAAATTCAGTATTTCAGTGTTTAAACCACTTTTTGTGAGCTAGATGTAACCCACAATTTTTACTCGTTTTCGAGAAATTTTGTATTTCAATGTTTTAACCACTTTTTGTGTGCTATAATCCACACTTTCGGTCGTTTTTTGCAAAATTCTATATTTCAGAGTATTTAGTATTTCACTGTTTTTGGCTCATTTTGTGTGGTATAGTCCACAATTTTAGACCAATTTTAGACCAATTTTAGAAAATTTTATATTTCACTGTTTTGAGCTCATTTTGTGGGCTATATAGTCCACACTTTTCAGCCACTTTTAAAAAAAACTGTTATCGCCTCATTTGGTGGGCAATAGTCCACAGTTTTTAGCCTCTTTCGTGAGATTTCGTACTTCACTGTTTTGGCTTCATTTTGAACGTTATAGTCCAAAAAAATTTGCCACTTTCAGAAAATTTTGTATTTCACAGTTTTGGCTCTTTTTGTGGGCTAAATTCACAATTTTGAACATTTTTCGATAGATTTTGTATTTCACTGTTTTAGTCTCATTTTCCAGGCTATTGTCCTCAATTTGTCTGTGACTTTCAGTGTTTAATATTTCATTGTTTTGGCCTCATTTTGTGGGCTATATAGTCCACCATTTTCGGCCACTTTCAAAAAATGTCATATTTCGCTGTTTTGACCTCTTTTCGTATTTCACCATTTTCGGCCATGCCCCATTTAGATTTATACTCGATACTAATAAATACTAATATTATTATAAATCATTCGTCAACCCAAACCTAAATACATATGAAATACATTCTTGCTAGGATTCCACATTTCTAGCCATTTTTCTAGCCATTTTTTATAAATTTCGTATTCCGATGTTTTGGCCAAAATAGTAAAATACTGAATTTCTCAAAACGGTAGAAAACTTGGTGGTGGCAATAAGTCCATAGTTTTCGGCTCTTTTGGCAACATTTTGTGAGCTATAATTCAAAGTTTTTTGCCGTTTTTGCAAAATTCTGTATTCCACTATTTGGTCGCATTTTGTGGGCAATAGTCCAAAGTTTTCATCCAATTTTGGAAATCTGTATTTCACTGTTTTGACCACATTTTATAGAAATGTGGCCTAAACATTTTTTGCCCTTTTTTTAGAAATTCTATATTTCAATGTTTAGGACAAATTTTGTGGGCTATAATCGATAGCTTTTTAGTTGTTTTACGTGAAATTCGGAACATTACTATTTTGGCCATGTTTTTTTGACTATAAACTACAATTTTTGACCAAATACGTGAGAATTCCGTATTTCGATGTTTTGGGAATATTTATTGGGCTATAAAGTCCATAGGTTATAGCAATTTTGGCAATATTCAGTAAGCTATAAACCCTCAGTTTTTAGTCATTTACGAGATAAATTTCACCACATTTTTTTGTGCTATAATCCACAGTTCTCTGTCGTTTTCGTGAAAATTTGTACATCAATCTTTGTAACATTTTGTGTGCTTTAGTCCCACAAATTTTGACAAATTTGGTAATTTTGTATTTTAATGAATATTATGTGAGATAGTCCACAGTTCGGGATGTTTTATCGAAAATTCATTTTTACTGCTTTTCGGACATTTTGTGGGTTGGACCACAATTTTCAGCAGTTTTCAAGAAATTCTGTATTTCAACGTTTTAGCCATATTTTGCGTGCTATAATTCACGGTTTTTTTGTTTTCATAAAATTCCGTAATGGCAAACATTTTGTAGGCAATAGTCTACAGTTTTACCTGTTTTCTCGAAATTTGTTCACCATTTTGGCCACATTTTGTGAATTTTGTGGGCTATATAGTTCACAAAATGTGTCCACAACAGTACAATATGGAATTTAATGAAAATAGCCAAATTCTATACTATAATCCACAATATGCCAAAAATTCTGAAGTACCAAATTTGGCAGAAGCTGATAAAAATTGTGCACTGCAAAACAGTGAAATGCGGAATTCCATGAAAACAGCTGAATAGAGTGGATTATGGCTCACAAAATGTTGTCAGAACTTGAATAGGATAGCAGTAATTCTCCTTATTAAGACCAAGCTGTAGCAGTAAAGACTAATTACCTGCAGCTTCTGCCTACTTATTCAAACTATAGTAAGGAAAACAATATATACCCAAAAAACCCTAGATATACTGCGATTTTAACTTAGAGAAGGCACACACCTCGCGAGACGCTGGACAAGGTCAGCAAACTTGAAGCAAGAACAAGATAAAAAGTCTTAGTAAAGTGGCCAAAAACAATGGACAATGGACCACAAATAAGGCTAAAACATTCAAATTCAAAATTTTGCGAAAACAGCCGGAAACATTGGCCTATAACCGAAAAAAGGCCAAAACAGTAAAAGACGAAATCTCATGAAAATGATCAAACATAGTGTACTACAGCCCACAAAATGAAGGAAATAAAAATCTCACGAAAGTGGCCGAAATCTGTGGACTATAGCCTACAAATGAGGCTAAAACAGTCAAATACAAAATTTCGCCAAAACTGCCGGAAACGGTGGACTATAACCCACAAAATGAAGCCAAAACAGTAAAATACGAAATCTCAAGAAAGTGATAAAAAACAGTGTACTATAGCCCACAAATTGAGAGAAATAAAAAATCTCACGAAAGTGCCCGAAAACTGTGGACTATAGCCCACAAATGAGGCTAAAACATTCAAATTCAAAATTTCGTGAAAACGGCCGGAAACTGTGGACTATAACCCATAAAATAAGGCCAAAACAGTAAAATACGAAATCTCATGAAAGTGATCAAAAATAGTGTACAAATCAGGGAAACAAGAATCTCACGAAAGTGCCCGAAATCTGTGGACTATAGGTCACAAATGGGGCTAAAACACTCAAATACAAAATTTCGCCACCACAGCTGGAAACAGTGGACTATAACCCAGAAAATGAGGCCAAAACATTTAAATACGAAATCTCATGAATGTAATCGAAAACAGTGTACTATAGCCTGCAAATTGAGGGAAATAAAAAATCCCACGAACGTGCCCAAAAACTATGGACTATAGCCCACACATGGGGCTAAATTAGTCAAATACAAAATTGCACAAATAGTGTAAAAAACTGTGGACTATAACCCACAAAATGAGGAAAAAACTGTAAAATACGAAATCTCAAGAAAGTGATCGAAAACAGTGTACTAGCCTACAAAATGAAAGAAATAAAAAATTTCACAAAAGTGCCCAAAAACTGTGGACTATAGCCCACACTTGAGGTTAAACAGTCAAATTCAAAATTTCACAAAAATAAACGGAACCTGTGGACTATAACCCACAAAATGAGGCCAAAACAGTAAATTACGAAATCTCATGAAAGTGATCAAAACGGTATACTATAGCCTACAAAATAAAGGAACTAAAAAATCTCACGAAAATGCCTGAAAACTGTGGACTATAGCCCACAAATGAGGCTAAAACAGACAAATATAAAATTTTGCGAAAATGGCCAGAAACTGTGGATGATAACCCGAAAATTGAGGCCAAAACAGTAAAATACGAAATCTCCTAATGTGATCGAACAGTGTACTACAGCCCTCAAAATGAGGGAAATAAAAAGTCTCACGAAAGTTTCCGAAAACTGTGGACCATATAGGCCACAAATGAGGCTAAAACAGACAAATACAAAATTTTGCGAAAATGCCAGTAACTATGGACTATAACCCACAAAATTAGGCCAAAACAGTACGAAATCTCAGGAAAGTGATCGAAAACAGTGCACTATAGCCAACAAAATGAGGGAAATAAAAAATCTCACGAAGTTGGCCAAAATCGGTAGACTATAGCTCACAAATGAGGCCAAAACAGTCAAATACAAAATTTTGCCAAAACGGCCGGAAACTGTGGATGATAGGAAAATACGAAATATCATGAAAGTGATCGAAAACAGTGCACTATAGCCTAAAAAATGAGGGAAATAAAAAATCTCACGAAAGTGTCCGAAAACTGTGGACTATATAGGCCACAAATGAAGCTAAAACAGGAAAATACAAAATTTTGCTTAAACGGCCGGAAACTGTGGACTATAACCCACAAAATGAGGCCAAAACAGTAAAATACGAAATCTTATGAAAGTGATCGAAAACAGTGCAATATAGCCAAAAAAATGAGGGAAATAAAAAATCTCAGGAAAGTGGCCGAAAACTATTGACGATGGACCAGAAATGAGGCTAAAACATTCAAATTCAAAATTCCGCAAAAACGGCCAGAAACTGTGGACTGTAACCCACAAAATGAGGCCAAAGTAGTAAAAGACGAAATCTCATGAAATTGATCGAAAACAATGTACAACAACCCACAAAATGAGGGAAATAAAAAATCTCACGAAAGTGGCCGAAATCTGTGGACTATAGCCCACAAATGAGGCTAAATCAGTCAAATACAAAATTTTGCCAAAACGGCCGGAAACTGTGGACTATAACCCACAAAATGTGGCCAAAACAGTTAAATAAGAAATCTCATGAAAGTGATCGAAAACAGTGTACTATAGCCCACAAATTAAGGGAATTAAAAAATCTCACGAAAGTGCCCGAAAAGTGTGGACTACAGCCCACACATGAGGCTAAAACAGTTAAATACAAATTTGCACGATTACAGTCGGAAATTGTGGACTATAACCCACAAAATCAGGCTAAAACAGTAAAATACGAAATCTCATGAAAGTGGTCGAAAACTGTGTAGCCTACAAAATGGAAGAAATAAAAAATCGCACGAAAGTGCTCGAAAACTGTGGACTATAGCCCACACATGAGGTTAAACAGTTAAATTCAAATTTTCACAAAAATGATCGGAAACTGTGGACTATAACCCACAAAATGAGGCCAAAGCAATAAAATACGAAATCACATGAAAGTAATCTAAAATGGTGTACTATCGCCTACAAAATGAGGGAAATAAAAAATCTCACGAAAGTGCCCGAAAACAATGGACTATAGCCCACAAATAAGGCCAAAACAGACAAATACAAAATTTCACAAAAAACGGCCGGAAACTGTGGACTATATAACCCACAAATTGAGGCCAAAACTGTAAAATACGAAATCTCATGAATGTGATCGAAAACTGTGTACTAGCCCACAAAATGAGGGAAATAAAAAATCTCACGAAAGTTTCCGAAAACTGTGGACTATATAGCCCACATAAGAAGCTAAAACAGTCAAATACAAAATTACACGAATACGGTCGGAAACTGAGGAATATAACCCACAAAATGAGGCCAAAACAGTAAAATACGAAATCTCATGAAAGTGATCGAAAACAGTGTACTGTAGCCTACGAAATGATGGAAATAAAAAACTCACGAAAGTGCCCAAAAATAGTGGACTGTAGTAGTCCACAAATGGGGCTAAAACAGTCAAATACAAAATTGCACGAAAACGGTCGGAAACTGTGGACTATAACCCACAAAATGAGGCCAAAACAGTAAAATACGAAATATCATGAAAGTGATCGAAAACAGTGCACTATAGCCTACAAAATGAGGGAAATAAAAAATCTCACGAAAGTCTCTGAAAACAGAGGACTATATAGGCCACAAATGAGGCTAAAATAGACAAATACAAAATTACACGAATATGGTCGGAAACTGAGGACTATAACCCACAAAATGAGGCCAAAACAGTAAAATACGAAATCTCTTGGAAGTGATCGAAAACAGTGTACTATAGCCTACAAAAAGATGGAAATAAAAAATCTCACGAAAGTGCCCGAAAACTGTTGACTATAGCCCACACATAAGGCTAAAACAGTCAAATACAAAATTGCACGAATACGGTCCGAAATTTTGGACTATAACCCACGAAATGAGGCCAAAAGAGTAAAATACGAAATCTCATGAAAGTGATCGAAAACAGTGTATTGTAGCCCACAAAATGATGGAAAAAAAATCTTACGAAAGTGCCCAAAAACTGTCGAATGTAGCCCACACATGAGGCTAAAACAGTCAAATACAAAATTGCACGAAAACAATCGAAAACAGTGGACTGTAACCCACAAAAATTAGGCCAAAACAGTAAAATACGAAATATCATGAAAGTGATCGAAAACAGTGTAGTTATAGCCTACAAAATGATGGAAATAAAAAATATTGCGAAAGTGTCCGAAAACGGTGGACTTTAGAGGCCACAAATGAGGCTAAAACAGACAAACACAAATTTTTGCTTAAACGGCCGGAAACTGTGGACTATAACCCACATAATGAGGCCACAAAAGTAAAATACGAAATCTCATGAAAGTGATAAAAAAACTGTGCAATATAGCCAACAAAATGAGGGAAATAAAAAATCTCAGGAAAGTGTTCGAAAACTGGGGACAGTGGACCACAAATGAGGCTAAAACATTCAAATTCAAAATTTCGAGAAAACGACCAGAAACTGTGCACTATAACCCACAAAATAAGGCCACAGTAGTAAAAGACGAAACCACACGAAAATGATTGAAAACAGTGTACTATAGCCCACAAAATGAGAAAAACAAAAAGTCTCACGAAAGTGGCCAAAATTTGTGGACTAGAGCCCACAAATAAGGCTAAATCCGTGAAATACAAAATTTCGCCAAAACTGCCGCAAACTGTGGACTATAAACCACAAAATGAGGCCAAAATTAGAAATCTCATGAAAGTGATTGAAAAACAGTGTACTATAGCCCACAAATTGAGGGAAATAAAAAATCTCACGAAAGTGCCCAAAAACAGTGGACTATAGTCCACACATGAGGCTAAAACAGTCAAATACAAAATTGAACGAATACAGTCAGAAACTGTGGACTATAACCCACAAAATCAGGCCAAAACAGTAAAATACGAAATCTCATGAAAGTGGTCGAAAACAGTGTAGCCTACAAAATGGAAGAAATAAAAAATCTCACGAAAGTGCCCGAAAACTGTGGACTATAGCCCACACATGAGGTTAAACAGTCAAATTCAAATTTTCACAAAAATGATCGGAAATTGTGGACTATAACCACCAAATGAGGCCAAAGCAGTAAAATACGAAATCTCATGAAAGTAATCTAAAATGGTGTACTATAGCCTACAAAATGAAGAAAATAAAAAATCTCACGAAAGTGCCCTAAAACTGTGGACTATAGCCCCCAAATGAGGCTAAAACAGACAAAAACAAAATTTCGCGAAAACGGCCGAAAACTGTGGACTATAACCCACAAATTGAGGCCAAAACAGTAAAATACGAAATCTCATGAATGTGATCGAAAACAGTGTGCCCAGAAAATGAGGGAAATAAAAAATCTCACCAAAGTATCCGAAAACTGTGAACTATAGCCCACACAAGGGGCTAAAACTGTCAAATACAAAATTACACGAATACGGTCGGAAAATGTGGACTATAGCCCACAAAATAAGGCCAAAACAGTAAAATACGAAACCTCATGAAAGTGATCGAAAACAGTGTACTATAGCCTACAAATTGAAGGAAATAAAAAATCTCACGAAAGTGCCCGAAAATTGTTGACTATAGCCCACACATTAGGCTAAAACAGTCAAATACAAAGCTGCACGAATACGGTCAGAAAGTGTGGACTATAACCCACAAAATGAGGCCAAAACAGTAAAATACAAAATCTCATGAAAGTGATCGAAAACAGTGAATTGTAGCCTACGAAATGATTGAAATAAAAAACTCACAAAAGTGCCCAAAAACTGTGGACTGAAGCCCACACATGAGGCTAAACCAGTCAAATACAAAATTGAACGAAAACGGGCGGAAACTGTGAACTATAACCCACAAAATGAGGCCAAAACAGTAAAATACGAAATACCATGAAAGTGATCGAAAACAGTGCACTATATCCTACAAAATGAGGGAAATAAAAAATCTCACGAAAGTGTCCGAAAATTGTGGACTATGTAGGCCACAAATGAGGCTAAAATAGACAAATACTAAATTTCTCTTAAACGGCCGGAAACTGTGGACTATAACCCACAAAATGAGGCCAAAACAGTAAAAGACGAAATCTCATGAAATTGATCGAAAATAGTGTACAATAGCCCACAAAATAAGGAAAATAAAAAATCTCACGAAAGTGGCCGAAATCTGTGGACTATAGCCCACAAATGAGGCTAAATCAGTCAAATACAAAATTTTGCCAAAACGGCCGGAAACTATGGACTATAACCCACAAAATGAGGCCAAAACAGTTAAATACGAAATCTCAGGAAAGTACTCGAAAATAGTGTACTATAGCCCACAAATTGAGGGAATTAAAAAATCTCACGAAAGTGCCCGAAAAGTGTGGACTACAGCCCACACATGAGGTTAAAACAGTCAAATACAAAATTGCATGATTACGGTCGGAAACTGTGGACTATAACTCACCAAATCAGGCCAAAATAGTAAAATACGAAATCTCATGAAAGTGGTCGAAAACAGTGTAGCCTACAAAATGGAAGAAATCAAAAATCTCACAAAAGTGCCCGAAAACAGTGGACTATAGCCCACACATGAGGTAAAACCGTCAAATTCAAAATTTCACAAAAATGATCGGAAACTGTGGACTATAACCCACCAAATGAGGCCAAAGCTGTAAAATACGAAATCTCATGAAAGTAATCTAAAACGGTGTGTTATAGCCTACAAAATGAAGAAAATAAAAAATCTCACAAAAGTGCCTGAAAACTGTGGACTACTGCCCACAAATAAGGCAAAAACAGACAAATACAAAATTTTGCGAAAACGACCAGAAACTGTGGACTATAATCCACAAATTGAGGCCAAAACAGTAAAATACGAAATCTCATGAATGTGATCGAAAACAGTGTACTAAAGCCCACAAAATGAGGGAAATAAAAAATCTCACGAAAGTGTCCGAAAACTTTGGACTATAGCCCACACAAGAAGCTAAAACAGTCAAATACAAAATTACACGAATACGGTCGGAAACAGTGGACTATAACCCACAAAATGAGGCCAAAACAGTAAAATACGAAATCTCATGAATGTGATCGAAAACAGTGTACTATAAAAAATCTCACGAAAGTGCCCGAAAACAGTTGACTATAGCCCACACATAAGGCTAAAACAGTCAAATACGAAATTGCACGAATACAATCGGAAATTTTGGACTATAGCCCACGAAATGAGGCCAAAACAGTAAATTACAAAATCTCATGAATGAGATCGAAAGTAGTGTACTGTAGCCTACAAAATGATGGAAATAAAAAATCTCTCGAATGTGCCCAAAAAATGTGGACTGTAGCCCACACACGAGGCTAAAACAGTCAAATACAAAATTGCACAAAAATGGTCGGAAACTGTGGATTATAACCCACAGAACGAGGCCAAAACAGTAAAATACGAAATATCCTGAAAGAGATCGAAAACAGTGTAGTGTAGCCTACAAAATGAGGGAAATATAAAATCTCGCGAAAGTGTTCGAAAACTGTGGACTTTAGAGGCCACAAATGAGGCTAAAACAGACAAATACAAAATTTCGCTTAAACGGCCGGAAACTGTGGACTATAACCTACAAAATGAGGCCAGAAAAGTAAAATACGAAATCTCATGAAAGTGATAAAAAACAGTGCAATATAGCCAACAAAATGAGGGAAATAAAAAATCTCAGGAAAGTGGTCGAAAACTGGGGACAGTGGACCACAAATGAGGCTGAAACATTCAAATTCAAAATTTCGAGAAAACGACCAGAAACTGTGCGCTATAACCCACAAAATAAGGCCAATACAGTAAAAGACGAAACCATATGAAAACAATTGAAAACAGTGTACTATAGCCTACAAAATGAGAAAAACAAAAAATCTCACGAAAGTGGCCGAAATTTGTGGACTAGAGCCCACAAATAAGGCTAAATCCGCCAAATACAAAATTTTGTCAAAATTGTAGCAAACTGTGGACTATAACCAACAAAATGAGGCCAAAACAGTAAATTACGAAATCTCATGAAAGTGATTGAAAAACAGTGTAGCCCACAAATTAAGGGAAATAAAAAATCTCACGAAAGTGCCCAAAAACGGTGGACTATAGCCCACACATGAGGCTAAAACAGTCAAATACAAAATTGCACGAATACAATCAGAAAATGTGGACTATAACCCACAAAATCAGGCCAAAACAGTAAAATACGAAATCTCATGAAAGTGGTCGAAAACAATGTAGCCTACAAAATGGAAGAAATAAAAAATCTCACGAAAGTGCCCGAAAACTGTGGACGCCCACACATGAGGTTAAACAGTCAAATTCAAAATTTCACAAAAATGATCGGAAATTGTGGACTATAACCCACCAAATGAGGCCAAAGCAGTAAAATACGAAATCTCATGAAAGTAATCGAAAATAGTGTACTATAGCCTACAAAATGAAGAAAATAAAAAATCTCACGAAAGTGCCCTAAAACTGTGGATTATAGCCCCAAATGAGGCTAAAACAGACAAAAACAAAATTTCGCGAAAACGGCCGGAAACTGTGGACTATAACCCACAAATTGAGGCCAAAACAGTAAAATACGAAATCTCATGAATGTGATCGAAAACAGTGTGCCCAGAAAATGAGGGAAATAAAAAATCTCACAAAATTGTCCGAAAACTGTGAACTGTAGCCCACACATGGGGCTAAAACAGTCAAATAAAAAATTACACGAATACAGTCGGAAAATGTGGACTATAGCCCACAAAATGAGGCCAAAACAGTAAAATATGAAATCTCATGAAAGTGATCGAAAATAGTGTACTATAGCCTACAAATTGAAGGAAATAAAAAATCTCATGAAAGTGCCCGAAAACGGTTGACTATAGCCCACACACTAGGCTAAAACAGTCAAATACAAACTGCACGAATACGGTCGGAAAGTGTGGACTATAACCCACAAAATGAGGCCAAAACAGTAAAATACGAAATCTCATGAAAGTGATCGAAAACAGTGTATTGTAGCCTACGAAATGATGGAAATAAAAATCTCACGAAAGTGCCCAAAAACTGTGGACTGTAGCCCACACATGAGGCTAAACCAGTTAAATACAAAATTGCACGAAAACGGTCGGAAACTGTGGACTATAACCCACAAAATGAGGCCAAAATAGTAAAATACGAAATATCATGAAAGTAATCGAAAACAGTGCACTATTTTCTACAAACTGAGGGAAATAAAAAATCTCACGAAAGTGTCCGAAAATTGTGGACTATGTAGGCCACAAATGAGGCTAAACAAGACAAATACTAAATTTCTCTTAAACGGCCGGAAACTGTGGACTATAACCCACAAAATGAGGCCAAAACAGTAAAAGACGAAATCTCATGAAAATGATCGAAAACAGTGTACAATAGCCCACAAAATGAGGAAAATAAAAAATCTCACGAAAGTGGCCGAAATCTGTGGACATAGCCCACAAATGTGGCTAAATCAGTCAAATACAAAATTTTGCCAAAACGGTCGGAAACTGTGGACTATAACCCACAAAATGAGGCCAAAATAGTAAAATACGAAATATCATGAAAGTGATCGAAAACAGTGTACAAATTGAGGGAATTAAAAAATCTCACGAAAGTGCCCGAAAAGTGTGGACTACAGCCCACACATAAGGCTAAAACAGTCAAATACAAAATTGCACGAATACAGTCGGAAACTGTGGACTATAACCCACAAAATCAGGCCAAAATTGTAAAATACGAAATCTCATGAAAGTGGTCGAAAACAGTGTAACCTACAAAATGAAAGAAATAAAAAATCTCACGAAAGTTCCCGAAAACAGTGGACTATAGCCCACACATGAGGTAAAACCGTCAAATTCAAAATTTCACAAAAATGATCGGAAACTGTGGACTATAACCCACCAAATGAGGCCAAAGCTGTCAAATACGAAATCTCATGAAAGTAATCTAAAACGGTGTACTATAGCCTACAAAATGAAGGAAATAAAAAAGCTCACGAAAGTGCCCAAAAACTGTGGACTATAGCCCACAAATGAGGCAAAAACAGACAAATACAAAATTTCGCGAATACGGCCAGAAACTGTGGACTATAATCCACAAATTGAGGCCAAAACAGTAAAATACGAAATCTCATGAATGTGATCGAAAACAGTGTACTAAATCCCACAAAATGAGGGAAATAAAAAATCTCACGAAAGTGTCCGAAAACTATGGACTGTAGCCCACACAAGAAGCTAAAACAATCAAATACAAAATTACACGAATACGGTCGGAAATTTTGGACTATAACCCACAAAATGAGGCCAAAACAGTAAAATACGAAATCTCATGAATGTGATCGAAAACAGTGTACTATAAAAAATCTCAGGAAAGTGCCCGAAAACTGTTGACTATAGCCAATACATAAGGCTAAAACAGTCAAATACAAAATTGCACGAATACGTTCGGAAATTTTGGACTATAACCCACGAAATGAGGCCAAAACAGTAAATTACGAATTCTCATGAATGTGATCGAAAACAGTGTACTGTAGCCTACAAAATGATGGAAATAAAAAATCTCTCGAAAGTGCCCGAAAATTGTTGACTGTAGCCCACACATAAGGCTAAAACAGTCAAATACAAAATTGCACGAATACGGTCGGAAATTTTGGACTATAACCCACGAAATGAGGCCAACACAGTAAATTACGAAATCTCATGAATGTGATCGAAAACAGTGTACTAGCCTACAAAATGATGGAAATAAAAAATCTCTCCAATGTGCCCAAAAACTGTGGACTGTAGCCCACACACGAGGCTAAAACAGTCAAATACAAAATTGCACGAAAAGGGTTGGAAACTGTGGATAACCCACAGAATGAGGCCAAAACACTAAAATACGAAATATCCTGAAAGTGATCGAAAACAGTGCACTATAGCCTACAAAATGAGAGAAATAAAAAATCTCGCGAAAGTGTCCGAAAACTGTGGACTATATAGGCCACAAATGAGGCTAAAACAGACAAATACAAAATTTCGCTTAAACGGCCCGAAACTGTCGCCTATCACCCACAAAATAAGGCCAGAAAAGTATAATACGAAATCTCATGAAAGTGATCAAAAACAGTGCAATATAGCCAACAAAATGAGGGAAATAAAAAATCTCAGGAAATGTGGCCGAAAACTGGGGACAATGGACCACAAATGAGGCTAAAAAATTCAAATTCAAAATTTTGAGAAAAGGGTGGGAAACTGTGGACTATAACCCACAAAATGAGGCCAAAGCAGTAAAAGAAGAAACCTCATGAAAAGGATTGAAAACAATGTACTATAGCCCACAAAATGAGGGAAACAAAAAATCTCACGAATGTGGCCGAAATCTGTGGACTAGAGCCAACAAATAAGGCTAAATCTGCCAAATACAAAATTTCGCCAAAACTGCCGAAAACTATGGACTATAACCCTCAAAATAAGGCCAAAACAGTAAAATAGGAAATCTCATGAAAGTCATCGAAAAACAGTCTACTATAGCCCACAAATTGAGGGAAATAAAAAATCTCACGAAAGTGCCCGAAAACGGTGGACTATAGCCCACACATAAGGCTAAAACAGTAAAATACAAAATTCACGAATACAGTTGGAAACTGTGGACGATAACCCACAAAATGAGACCAAAACAGTAAAATCCGAAATCTCATGAAAGTGGTTGAAAATAGTGTACTATAGCCTACAAAATGAAAAAAATAAAAAATCTCACGAAAGTGGCCGAAAACTGTAGACTATAGCCCACACATGAGGCTAAAATAGTCAAATACAAAATTGCACGAAAACGGTCGGAAACAGTGGACTGTAACCCACAAAAGGATGCCAAACAGTAAAATAAGAAATCTCATGAATGTGATCGAAAACAGTGTACTATAGCCCACAAAATGAGAGAAATAAAAAATCACACGAAAGTGTTCGAAAACCGTGGACTATATAGCCCACTAACGAGGCTAAAACATACAAATACAAATTTCGAGAAAAGGCCGGAAACTGTGGACAATAACCCACAAAATGTGGCCAAAACAGTGAAATACGAAATATCATGAAAGTGATCGAAAATAGTGCACTATAGCCCACAAAATGAGGGAAATAAAAAATCCCTGGAAAGTGGACGGAAACTGTGGACTATGTATGGCCCACAAATGAGGCTAAAACATTCGAATACATAATTTCGCGAAAACGGTCGGAAACTGTGGACTATAACCCACCAAATTAGCCCGAAACAGTAAAAGACAAAAATCTCAAAAAAGTGATCGAAACTAGTGTACTATAGCCCACAAAATGAGGGAAATAAAATGTCTCACGAAAGTGGCCGAAATCTGTGGACTATATAGCCCGCAAATGAGGCCGAAACAGTAAAATACAAAATTTCACGAAAACGGTCGGAAACTATGGACTATATAACCCACAAAATGAGGCCAAAATAGTAAAATACGAAATCTCACGAAACTGATCGAAAGAAGTGTATTAAGCCTTCAAAATGAAGGAAATAAAAAATCTCATGAAAGTGCTCGAAAACTGTGGACTATAGCCCACACATGAGGCTAAAACAGTCAAACACAAAATTGCACGAATACGGTCGAAAACGATGGACTACAACCCACAAAATGAGGCCAAAATAGTAAAATACGAAATCTCATGAAAGTGATCGAAAATAGTGTACTATAGCCTACAAAATGAAGGAAATAAAAAACCTCACGAAAGTGCCCAAAAACTGTGGACTATAGCCCATACATGAGGCTAATACAGTCAAATACAAAATTACACGAAAATGGTCGGAAACTGTGGACTATAACCCACAAAATGAGGTCAAAACAGTAAAATACGAAATACCATGAAAGTGATCAAAAACAGTGCACTATGGTCCACAAAATGAGGGATTTTAAAAAATCTCAGAAAGGTCAACGGAAACTATGGACTATGGCCCACAAATGAGGCTAAAACATTCAAATACAAAATTTTGCGAAAACGACCGGAAACTATGGACTATAACCCACAAATTGAGGCCAAAACAGTAAAATATGAAATATCAAGTAAGTGATCGAAAACAGTGTACTGCCCACAAAATGAGGGAAATAAAAAATCTCATGAAAGTAGCCAAAAACTGTGGACTATAACCCACAAATGGGGCTAAAACAGTCAAATACATTACTTCACGAAAACGGCCGGAAACTGTAGACTCCCCACAAAATGTGGCCAAAATAGTACAATACGAAGTCTCATGAAAGTGATCAACAACAGTGTACTATCGCTCACAAAATGAGGGAAATAAAAAATCTCACGAAAGTAGCCTAAAACAGGGGACCATAAAACAGTCAAATACAAAATTTCGCGAAAACGGCTGGAAACTGTGGACAATAACCCACAAAATGAGGCCAAAACAGTAAAATACGAAATCTCATGAAAGTGATCGAAAACAGTGTACTATAGCCTAAAATGAAGAAAATAAAAAATCTTACGAAAGTGCCTGAAAACTGTGGACGATAGCCCACACATGAGGCTAAAACAGTCAAATACAAAGTTGCACGAAAACGGTCGGAAACTATGGACTATAACCCACAAAATGAGGCCAAAACAGTAAAATACGAAATCTCATGAAAGTGATCGAAAACAATGCACTATAGCCGACAAAATGAGGGAAATAAAAAATCTCCCAAAAGTGTCCGAAAACTGGGGACTATATAGCCCACAACTGAGGGTAAAACAGACAAATACAAAATTTCGCGAAAATGCCCGATACTATGGACTAAGACCGACAAAATGATGCCAAAACAGTACGAAATCTCACGAAAGTGATCGAAAACAGTGCACTGTGGCCCACAAAATGAAGGAAATAAAAAATCTCAGTAAAGTGGCCAAAAACAGTGGACAATGGACCACAAATGAGGCTAAAACATTCAAATTCAAAATTTCGCAAAAACAGCCGGAAACTGTGGACTATAACCCAAAAAATGAGGCCAAAACAGTAGAAGACGAAATCTCAAGAAAATGATCGAAAACAGTGTACTACAGCCTACAAAATGAGGAAAATAAAAAATCTCACGAAAGTGGCCGAAATCTGTGGACTATATCCCACAAATGAGGCTAAAACAGTCAAATACAAAATTTCGACAAAATGGCCGGAAACTGTGGACTATAACCCACAAAATGAGGCTAAAAAGTAAAATACGAAATTTCATGAAAGTGATCAAAAACAGTGTACGATAGCCCACAAATTGAGGAAAATAAAAAATCTCACGAAAGTGCCCGAAAACTGTGGATTATAGCCCACACATGCGGCTAACACAGTTAAATACAAAATTGCACGAATAAGGTCGAAAACTGTGGACTATAACCCACAAAATGAGGCCAAAACCATAAAATTCGAAATCTCCTGAAAGTGATCGAAAACAGTGTACTATAGCCTACAAAATGAACGAAATAAAAAATCTCACGAAAGTGCCTGAAAACTGTCGACTATAGCCCGCACATGAGGCTAAAACAGTCAAATACAAAATTGCACGAAAACGGTCTGAAACTGTGGACTATAACCCACTAAATGAGTCCAAAACAGAAAAATACGAAATATAATGAAAGTGATCGAAAACAGTGCACTATAGCCCACAAAATGAGGGAAATAAAAAAACTCAGGAAAGTGGACGGAAACTGTGGACTAGGGCCCATAAATGAGGCTAAAACATTTACATACAAAATTTCCCGAAAACGACCGGAAACTGTGGACTATAACCCCAAACTGAGGCCAAAACAGTAAAATACGAAATGTCATGAAAGTGATCGAAAACACTGTATAACCTACAAAATGAAAAAAATAAAAAATCTCACGAAAGTGCCCGAAAACTATGGACTATAGACCACACATGAGGCTAAAACAGTCAAATACAAAATTGCACTAAAAACGGTCGGAAACTGTCGACTGTAACCCACAAAAGGAGGCCAAAACAGTAAAATATGATATCTTTTGAATGTGATCGAAAATGGTGTACTATAGCCCACAAAATGTGGGAAATAAAAAATCTCACGAAAGTATTCGAAAAGTGTGGACTATATAGCCCACAAATGAGGCTAAAACAGACAAAACAACATTTCGCAAAAATGCCGAAAACTGTGGACTATATAACCCACAAAATGAGGCCAAAACAGTAAAATACGAAAGATCATGAAAGTGATCGAAAATGGTGTACTATAGCCTACAAAATGAAGGGGAAAAAAATCTTACGAAAGTACCCGAAAACTATGGACTATAGCCCACAAATGAGGCTAAAAAAACAAATACAAAATTTTACGAAAACGGCCAGAAACTGTGGACTATAACCCACAAAGAGAAGCTAAAACAGTAAAATACAAAATATCATGAACGTTATCGAAAACAGTGTACTAAAGCCCACAAAATGAGGGAAATAAAAAAATCTATCGGAAGTGTCTAAAATCTGTGGACAATAGCCCACATATGAGGCTAAAATAGTCAAATACAAAATTACACGAATACGGTCGGAAATTGTGGCTATAACCCACAAAATGAGGCCAAAACAGTAAAATAAGAAATCTGATGAAAGTGATCGAAAACAGTGTACTGCACACAAAATGAGGGAACAAAATAATCTCACGAAAGTAGCCAAAAACTATGGACTATATCCCACAAATGGGGCTAAAACAGTAAAATACATTACTTCACGAAAACGGCCGGAAACTGTGGACTCTCCACAAAAAGTGGCCAAAACAGTTCAACACGAAGTCTCATGAAAGTGATCGAAAACAGTGTACTATTGCCCACAAAATGAGGGAAATAAAAAATCTCACGAAAGTAACCTAAAACAGGTGACTATAAAACAGTCAAATACAAAATTTCGCAAAAACAGCCAAAAACTGTGGACTATAACCCACAAAATGAGGCCAAAACAGTAAAATAAGAAATCTCATGAAAGTGATTGAACAGTGTACTATAGCCCACAAATTGAGGGAAATAAAAAATCTCACGAAAGTGCCCGAAATCTGTGGACTATAGCCCACACATGAGGCAAAAACAGTCAAAAAAAAATTTGCGCGAATACAGTCGGAAACTGTGGACTATAACCCTCAAAATGAGGCCAAAATAGTAAAATACGAAATCTCATGAAAGTAATCGAAAACAGTGAACTATAGCCTACAAAATGAAGGAAATAAAAAAATCTCACGAAAGTGCCGAAAACAGTGGACTATAGCCCACACATGAGGTTAAACAGTCAAATTCAAAATTTCACAAAAATAATCGGAAACTGTGAACTATAACCCACAAAATGAAGCCAAAACAGTAAAATACGAAATTTCATGAAAGTGATCGAAAACAATGCACTATAGCCAACAAAAGAGGGAAATAAAAAAAACTCTGGAAAATGGACGGAAACTGAGGACTATGGCCCACAAATGAGGCTGAAACATTCAAATACAAAACTTCGTGAAAACAGCCAGAAACTGTGGACTATAACCCACAAATTGAGGCCAATACAGTAAAATACGAAATATCATGGAAGTGACGAAAACAGTGTACTACAGCCTACAAAATGAAAAAAATAAAAAAACTAACGAAAGTGCTCGAAAACTGTGGACTAGCCCACACATGAGGCTAAAACACTCAAATACAAAATTGCACGAAAACGGTCGGAAACTATGGACTGTAACCCACAAAAGGAGGCCAAAACAGTGAGATAAGAAATCTCTTGAATGTGATCGAAAACAGTGTACTGCCCACAAAATGAGGAAAATAAAAAATCTCACGAAAGTGTCCGAAATCTGTGGAATATATAGCCCACAAATGAGGCTAAAACAGACAAATACAACATTTCGCAAAAATGCCGGAAAATGTGGACTATAGCCCAAAAAATGAGGCCAAAACAGTAAAATACGAAATCTGGTGAAAGTGATCGAAATCTGTGCACCATAGCCAACCAAATGTGGGAAAAAAGGTCTCACGAAATGAAGCTAAAACAGTCAAATACAAAATTTTGCCAAAACGGCCGTAAACTGAGGACTATAACCCACAAAACGAGGCCAAAACAGTAAAATATGAAATCTCATGAAAGTGATAGAAAATAGTGTACCATAGCCCACAAATTGAGGGAAATAATAAATCTCACGAAATTGCCCGAAAACTGTGGACTATATCCCACACATGAGGCTAAAATTATCAAATACAAAATTGCACGAATACGGTCAGAAACTATCGACTATAATCCACAAAATGAGGCCAAAACAGTAAAATATGAAATCTCATGAAAGTGATCAAAAACGGTGTACAATAGGCTACAAAATGAAGGAAATAAAAAATCTCACGAAAGTGCCTGAAAACTGTGGACTATAGCCCACAAATGAGGCAAAAACATACAAATACAAAATTTCACGAAAATGGCCGGAAACTGTGGACTTTAACCCACAAATATAGGCCAAAATAATAAAATACGAAATCTCAAGAATGTGATCGAAAACAGAGTACTAAAGCCCAAAAAATGAGGAAAATAAAAAAATCTCACGAAAGTGTCCAAAAACTGTGGACTAGAGCCCACACATGAGGCTAAAACAGTCAAACACAAAATTACACTAATACAGTCGGAAACTGTCGACAATAACCCTCAAAATGAGGCCAAAACAGAAAAATGAGAAATCTCATGAATGTGATAGAAATAGTGTACTATAGCCTACAAAATTAAGGAAATAAAAAATCTCACGAAAGTGCCCGAAAACTGTTGACTATAGCCCACACATTAGGCTGAAACAGTCAAATACAAAATTGTACAAATACGGTAGGAAACGGTGGACTATAACCCACAAAATGAGGCCAAAATAGTAAAATACGAAATCTCATGAAAGTGATTGAAAACAATGCACTGTAGCCTCCAAAATGAAGGAAATAAAAATCTCATGAAAATTATCGAAAACATTGTATAGCCCACAAAATGAAGGAAATAAAAAATCTCACGAAAGTGGTTGAAATCTGTGGACTATAGCCCACAAATGATGCTAAAATAGTCAAATATAAAATTTCGCCAAAATGGCCAGAAACTGTGGACAATAACCCACAAAATGAGGCCAAAACAGTAAAATACAAAATTTCTTGAAAGTGATCGAAAACAGTGTGCTATTGCCCACAAATTGAGGGAAATCAAAAATCTCACGAAAGTATCCGAAAACTGTGGACTACAGCTGACACATGATGCTAAAACAATCAAATACAAAATTGCACGAAAAATGATCGAAAACTGTGGACTATAACATACAAAATGAGGCCAAAACAGTAAAATACGAAATCTCGTGAAAGTGATCGAAAACGGTGTACTATAACCTACAAAATGAAGGAAATAAAATATCTCACGAAAGTGCCCAAAAAATGTGGACTATATAACCCACCAATGAGGTTAAAATAGACAAAAACAAAATTTCACGAAAACTGCCAGAAACTGTGACTATAAACCACAAATATAGGCCAAAATAGTAAAATACGAAATCTCGTGAATTTGATCGAAAATAGTGTACTAAAGCCCACAAAATGAGGAAAATAAAAAATCTCACGAAAGTGTCCGAAAACTGTGGACTATAGCCCACACATGAGGCTAAAATAGTTAAAGACAAAATAACACGAATACGGTCGGAAACTGTGGACTATAACCCACAAAATTAGGCCAAAACGGTAAAGTAAGAAATCTCATGAAAGTGATCAAAAACAGTGTACTATAGCCTACAAAATGAAGGAAGTAAAAAATCTCACGAAAGTGCCCGAAAACTGTTGAATATAGACCACACATTAGGCTAAAACAGTCAAATACTAAATTGCACGAATACGGTCGAAAACTGTGGATTATAACCCGCAAAATGATGCCAAAATAGTAAAATACGAAATCTCATGAATGTCATCGAAAACAATGTACTATAGCTTACAAAATGAAGGAAATAAAAAATCCCATGAAAGTGCCCAAAAACTGTGGACTGTAGCCCACACAAGTGGCAAAAACAGTCAATTACATAATTGCACGAAAACGGTCGGAAACTGCGGACTATAACCCACAAAATGATGCCAAAACAGTAAAACACGAAATATCATGAAAGTGATCGAAAACGGTGCACTATAGCCTACAAAAAGAGGGAAATAAAAAATCTCAGGAAAGTGGCCGAAAACTGTGGACAATGGACCACAAATGAGGCTAAAACATTCAAATTCAAAATTTCCCGTAAATAGCCGGAAACTGTAGACTATAACCCACAAATGATGCCAAAATAGTAAAATACGAAATCTCATGAAAGTGATCGAAAACAGTGCACTATAGCCAACAAAATGAGGGAAATAAAAAATCTCAGTAAAGTGGCAAAAAATAGTGGACAATGGACCACAAATAAGGCTAAAACATTGAAATTCAAAATTTCGCGAAAACAGCCGGAAACTGTGGCCTATAACCCAAAAAATGAGGCCAAAATAGTAACAGATGAAATCTCAAGAAAATGATCGAAAACAGTGTACTATAGCCCACAAAATAAGGGAAATAAAAATTCTCACGAAAGTGGCCGAAATCGGTGGACTATAGCCCACAAATGAGGCTAAAACAGTCAAATATAAAATTTTGCCAAAACGGCCGGAAACTGTGGACTATAATCCAGAAAATGAGGCCAAAATAGTAAAATATGAAATCTCATGAAAGTGATCGAAAACAGTGCACTGTAGCCAACAAAATGAGGGAAATAAGAAATCTCAGGAAAGTGACCGAAAACTGTAGACAATGGACCACCAATGAGGTTAAACATTCAAATTCAATATTTCCCGAAAATGGCCAGAAACTGTGGACTATAACCCACAAAATGATGCCAAAACAGTAAAATACGAAATCTCATCGAAAACAGTACACTATAGCCAACAAAATGAGGAAAATAAAAAATCTCAGTAAAGTGGCCAAAAACAGTGGACAATGGACCACAAATAAGGGTAAAACATTCAAATTCAAAATTTCGCGAAAACAGCCGGAAACTGTGGCCTATAACCCAAAAAATGAAGCCAAAGCAGTAAAAGACGAAATCTCATGAAAATGATCGAAAACAGTCTACTACAGCCCACAAAATGAAGGAAATAAAAAATCCCACTTTCAAAAATCTCACGAAAGTGGCCGAAATCTGTGGACTATAGCCCACAAATGAGGCTAAAACAGTCAAAAACAAATTTCGCCAAAACAGCCGGAAACTGTGGACTATAACCCACAAAATGAGTCCAAAATAATTAGATAAGAAATCTCATGAAAGTGATCGAAAACAGTGTACTATAGCCCACAAATTGAGGAAAATAAAAAATCTCACGAAAGTGCATGAAAACTGTGGACTACAACCCACACATGAGGCGTAAACAGTCAAATACAAAATTGCACGAATACTGTCGAAAACTGTGGACAATAACCCACAGAATGAAGCCAAAACAGAAAAATTCGAAATCTCACGAAAGTGATCGAAAACAGTGTACTACATGCAACAAAATGAAGGAAATAAAAAATCTCACGAAAGTGCCCGAAAATTGTGGACTAGCCCACACAAGAGGTTAAAAGGTCAAATTCAAAATTTCAAAATGATCGGAAACTGTGGACTGTAACCCACAAAATGAGGCCAAAATAGTAAAATACGAAATCTCATGAAAGTGATCGAAAACGGTGTACTGTAGCCTACAAAATGAAGGAAATAAAAAATCACACGAAAGTACCCGAAAACTGTGAACTATAGCCCACAAATGTGGATAAAACAAACAAATACAAAATTTCGCGAAAATGGCCGGAAACTGTGGACTATAACCCACAAATTGATGCCAAAGCAGTAAAATATGAAATCTCATGAAGGTGATCGAAAACAGTGTACTAAAGCCCACAAAATGAGGGAAATAAAAAATCTCGCGAAAGTGTCCGAAAACTATGGACTATAGCCCACACAAGAGCTAAAACAGTCAAATCCAAAATTACACGAATACGGTTGGAAACTGTGGACTATAACCCACAAAATGAGGCCAAAACAGTAAAAAAATGAAATCTCACGAAAGTGATCAAAAACAGTGTACCTATAGCCCACAAAATGAAGGAAATAAAAAATCTCACGAAAGTGCCCAAAAACTGTGGACAATAGCCTACAAAATGAAGGAAATAAAAAACCTCACGAAAATGCCCGAAAACTGTGGACTATATAGCCCACAAATGAGGCTAAAGCAGACAAATACAAAATTTCGCGAAAATTGTCGGAAACTGTGGACTATAAACCATAAATTTAGGCCAAAACAGTAAAATACGAAATCACATGAATGTGATCGAAAACAGTGTACTAAAGCCCACAAAATGAGGGAAATAAAAAATCTCACGAAAGTGTCTGAAAACTGTGGACCATAGCCCACACATGAGGCTAAAACAGTCAAATAAAAAATTACACGAATACGGTCAAAAAATGTGGACTATAACCCACAAAATGATGCCAGAAAAGTAAAACACGAAATATCATGAAAGTGATCGAAAACAGTGCACTATAGGCTTCGAAATAAGGGAAATAAAAATCTCACGAAAGTGTCCGAAAACTGTGGAAAGTGTCCGAAAACTGTGGACAATGTTGGCCACAAATCAGGCTAAACCAGACAAATACAAAATTTAGTAAAACGACCGAAAACTGTAGACTATAACCCACAAAATTAGGCCAAAACAGTAAAATACGAAATCTCATGAAAGTGATCGAAAACAGTGCATTGTAGCCAACAAAATGAGGGAAATAAAAAATCTCACGGAAGTGGCCGAAACCTGTGGACTATATATAGCCCACAAATGAGGCTAAAACAGTCAAATAAAAATTTTTACGAAAATGACTTGAAACTTTGGACAATAACCCACAAAATTAGCCCAAAACTGTAAAACACGAAATCTCGTGAAAGTGATCAAAAACAGTGTACTATAGCCCACAAATGGGGGAAATAATAAATCTAACGAAATTGCCCGATAACTGTGGCCTATAGCCCACACATGAGGCTAAAACAATCTAATTCAAAATTGCACGAATACGGTCGGAAACTGTGGACAATAACCCACAAAATAAGGCCAAAACAGTAAAACAAGAAATCTCATGAAAGTGATCGAAAATAGTGTACTATAGCCAACAAAATGAAGGAAATAAAAAATCTCACGAAAGTGCCCAAAAACTGTTGACTATAGCCCACACATTAGGCTAAAATAGTCAAATACAAAATTGCACGAATACGGTCGGAAAATGTGGACTATAACCCACAAAATGAGGCCAAAACAGCAAAATATGAAATCTCATGAAAGTGATTGAAAATAGTGTGCTGTAGTCTACATAGTGAAGGAAATAAAAAAATCTCCCGAAATTGCCTAAAGACTGTGGACTGTAGCCAACATATAAGGCAAAAACAGTCAAATACAAAATTGCACGAAAACGGTCGGAAACTGTGGACTATAACCAACAAAATGATGCCAAAACAGTTAAATACGAAATATCATGAATGTGATCGAAAACAGTGCACTATAGCCTACAAAATGAGGGAAATAAAAAACTCACGAAAGTGTCCGAAAACTGTGGACTATATAGGCCACAAATGAGGCTAAAACAAACAAATACAAAATTTCGCTAAAACAGTAACCCACAAATAACCCACTGCACACTGTTTGCGCTAAAACGGTCGGAAACTGTGGACAATAACCCACAAATTTAGGCCAGAACAGTAAAATAAGAAATCTCATGAAAGTGATAAAAAAAAGTGTACTATATCCTACAAAATGATGGAAGTAAAAAATCTAACGAAAGTGCCCAAAAACTGTGGACCGTAGCCCACACATGAGGCAAAAACAGTCAAATACATAATTGCACGAAAACGGTCGGAAACTGTGGACTATAACACACAAAATGATGCCAAAACAGTAAAATACGAAATCTCATGAAAGTGATCGAAAACAGTGTACTATAGCCTACAAAATGAAGGAAATAAAAAATCTCACGAAATTGCCGAAAAATTGCGGACTGTAGCCCACACAAGAGGCAAAAACAGTCAAATACATAATTGCACGAAAATGGTCGGAAACTGTGGACTATAACCCACAAAATGATGCCAAAACAGTAAAACATGAAATATCATGAAAGTGATCGAAAACAGTGCACTATAGCCTACAAAATGAGGGAAATAAAAAATCTCAGGAAAGTGGCCGGAAACTGTGGACTATAACCCACAAAATGATGCCAAAACTGTAAAATACGAAATCTCAAGAAAGTAATCGAAAACAGTGCACTATAGCCAACAAAATGAGGAAAATAAAAAATCTCAGTAAAGTGGCAAAACACAGTGGACAATGGACCACAAATAAGGCTAAAACATTCAAATTCAAAATTTCGCAAAAAATAGCCAGAAACTGTGGCCTATAACCCAAAAAATAAGGCCAAAACAGTAACAGATGAAATCTCATGAAAATGATCGAAAATAGTGTACTGCAGCCCACAAAATGAGAGAAATAAAAAATCTCACAAAAGTGGCCGAAAATCGGTGGACTATAGCCCACAAATGAGGCTAAAACAGTCAAATGCAAAATTTCGCCAAAACGGCCAGAAACTGTGGACTATAATCCAGAAAATGAGACCAAAACGGTAAAATACGAAATCTCATGAAAGTGATTGAAAATAGTGCACTGTAGCCAACAATATGAGGGAAATAAGAAATCTCACGAAAGTGGCCGGAAACTGTGGACAATGGACCACCAATGAGGCTAAAACATTCAAATTCAAATTTTCCAAAAAATGGCCGGAAACTATGGACTATAACCCACAAAATGCAGCCAAAACAGTAAAATACGAAATCTCATGAAAGTGATCGAAAACAGTGCACTATAGCCAACAAAATGAGGGAAATAAAAAATCCCAGTAAAGTGGCCAAAAACAGTGGACAATGGACCACAAATAAGGGTGAAACATTCAAATTCAAAATTTCGCGAAAATAGCCGAAAACTGTGGCCTATAACCCAAAAAATGAGGCCAAAACAGTAAAAAACGAAATCTCATGAAAATGATCAAAAACAGTGTACTACAACCCACAAAATGAGGGAAATAAAAAATCTCACGAAAGTGGCCGAAATCTGTGGACTATAGCCCACAAATGAGGCTAAAACAGTCAAACACAAAATTTCGCCAAAACGGCCAGAAACTGTGGACTATAACCCACAAATGAGGCCAAAACAGTTAGATAAGAAATCTCATAAAAGTGATCGAAAACAGTGTACTATAGCCCACAAATTGAGGGAAATAAAAAATCTCACGAAAGTGCCAGAAAACTGTGGACTACAACCCACACATGAGGCTAAAACAGTCAAATACAAAATTGCACGAATACTGTCGAAAACTGTGGACTAAAACCCACAGAATGAGGCCAAAATAGAAAAATTCGAAATCTCACGAAAGTGATCGAAAACAGTGTACTACAGCCTACAAAATGAAGGAAATAAAAAATCTCACGAAAGTGCCCGAAAATTGTGGGCTATAGCCCACAAAAGAGGCTAAAACAGACATATACAAAATGAGCCTACAAGAGGTTAAAAAGTAAAATTTCAAATTTTCAAAATGATCAGAAACTGTGGACTGTAACCCACAAAATGAGGCCAAAACAGTAAAATACGAGATATCATGAAAGTGATCGAAATTGGTGTACTGTAGCCTACAAAATTCGGGAAATAAAAAATCTCGCGAAAGTGCCCGAAAACTGTGGACTATAGGCCACAGAAGAGGCTAAAACAGACATATACAAAATTTCGCAAAACGGCCGGAAACTGTGGACAATAACACACAAATTGAGGCCAAAACAGTAAAATACGAAATCTCGTGAAAGTGATCGAAAATAGTGTACAGCCCACAAATTGAGGAAAATAAAAGATCTCACGAAAGTGCCCGAAAACTGTGGACTATAACTCACACATGAGGCTAAAACAGTCAAATACAAAATTGCACGAATACGGTCGGAAACTGTGGACAACAACCCACAAAATCATGCCAAAACAGTAAAATACGAAATCTCATTAAAGTGATCGAAAACAGTGTACTGTAGCCTACAAAATGAAGAAAATAAAAAATCTCACGAAAGTGCCCAAAAACTGTGGATTATAGCCCACACATGAGGCTAAATCCGTCACACACAAAATTGCACGAAAACGGTCGGAAATTGTGGACTATGACCCACAAAATGAGGCCAAAACAGTAAAATACGAATATCATGAAACTGATCGAAAACAGTGCACTATAGCCTACAAAATGAGAAAAATAAAAAATCCCACGAAAGTGTCCGAAAACTGTGGACAAGATAGGCCACAAATGAGGCAAAAACAGACAAATACAAAATTTCGCTAAAACGGCCGGAAACAGTGGAGTATAACCCTCAAAATGAGGCCAAAACAGTCAAATACGAAATCTCATGAAAGTGATCGAAAACAGTGCACTATAGCCAACAAAATGAGAGAAATAAAAAATCTCAGGAAAGTGGCCGAAAACTGTGGACAATGGACCACAAAAGAGGCTAAAACATACAAATACAAAATTTCACGAAAACGGCCGGAAACAGCGGACTCTAACCCACAAAATGAGGCCAAAACAGTAAAATACGAAATTTCACGAAAGTGATCGAAAGCAGTGTACTATAGCCCACAAATTAAAGGAAACAAAAAATCTCACGAAAGTGCTCGAAAACTGTGGACTATAACCCACAAATGAGACAGAAACATACAAACACAAAATTTTATGAAAACGGCCGGAAACTGTGGACTTTAACCCACAAATATAGGCCAAAAGGGTAAAATACGAAATCTCATGAATGTGATCGAAAACAGTGTACTAAAGCCCAAAAAATGAGAAAAATAAAAAATCTCACGAAATTGTCCGAAAACAGTGGACTATAGCCCACACATGAGGCTAAAACAGTCAAATACAAAATTACACTAATACGGTCAGAAACTGTGGACTATAACCCTCAAAATGAGGCCAAATCAAAAAATAAGAAATCTCATGAAAGTGATCGAAAATAGTGTACTATAGCCTACAAAATTAAGGAAATAAAAAATCTCACGAAAATGCCCGAAAACTGTTGACTATAGCCCACACATTAGGCTAAAACAGTCAAATACAAAATTGTACGAGTACGGTCGGAAACTGTGGACTATAATCCACAAAATGAGGCCAAAACGGTAAAATACGAAATCTCATGAAAGTGATCGAAAACAATGCAATATAGCGTCCAAAACGAAGGAAATAAAAAATCTCACGAAAGTGCCCAAAAACTGTGGACTGTAGCCCACACATGAGGCAAAAACAGTCAAAAAACAGTCAAATACAAAAGTGCACGAAAACGGTCATAAACTGTGGACTATAAGCCACAAAATGAGGCCAAAATAGTAAAATACGAAATCTCCTGAAAGTGATCTAAAACAGCACACTGTAGCCAACAAAATGAGGGAAATAAAAAACTCAAGAAAGTGGCCGAAAACTCTGGACAATGGACCACAAATGAGGCTAAAACATTCAAATTCAAAATTTCCCGAAAACGGCCGGAAACAGTGGACTATAACCCACAAAATGATGCCAAAACAGTAAAAGACGAAATCCCATGAAAATTATCGAAAACAGTGTACAGACCACAAAATGAGGGAAATAAAAAATCTCACGAAAGTGGCCGAAATCTGTGGACTATAGCCCACAAATGAGGCTAAAACAGTCAAACACAAAATATCACCAAAACGGCCGGAAACTGTGGACTATAACCCACAAAATTATGCCAAAACAGTAAAATACAAAATTTCTTGAAAGTGATCGAAAACAGTGTACTATAGCCCACAAATTGAGGAAAATAAAAAATCTCATGAAAGTGCCCGAAAACTGTGGACTGCCCACACAAGATGCTAAAACAGTCAAACACAAAATTGCATGAATACTATCGAAAACCGTGGACTATAACCCACAAAAAGAGGCAAAAATAGTAAAATACGAAATCTCATGAAAGTGATCGAAATCAGTGTACTACAGCCTATAAAAAGTAGGAAACAAAAAATCTCACAAAAGTTCCCGAAAACTGTGCATTATAGCCCACACATGAGGTTAAACAGTCAAATTCAAAATTTCACAAAAATGATCGGAAACTGTCGACTATAACCCACAAAATGAGGCCAAAACAGTAAAATACGAAATTTCATGAAAGAGATCGAAAACGGTGTACTATAGCCTACAAATGAAGGAAATAAAAAATCTCACGAAAATGCCCGAAAACTGTGTGCTATAGCCCACAAATGAGGCTAAAATAGACAAATACAAAATTTTGCGAAAACTATCAGGAACTGTGGACAATAAACCACAAATATAGGCCAAAATAGTAAAATAAGAAATCTCGTGAATTTGATCGAACACAGTGTACTAAAGCCCACAAAATGAGGGAATAAAAAATATCACCAAAGTGTCCGAAAACTGGGGACTATAGCCCACACATGAGGCTAAAACAGTCAGACAAAATTACACGAATACTGTCGGAAACTGTGCACTACAACCCACAAAATTAGGCCAAAACAGTAAAATAAGAAATCTCATGAAAGTCATCAAAAACTGTGTACTATAGCCTACAAAATGAAGGAAGTAAAAAATCTCACAAAAGTGCCCGAAAACTGTTGAATATAGCCCACACATTAGGCTAAAACAGTCAAATACTAAATTGCACGAATACGGTCGGAAACTGTGGACTATAACCCACAAAATGAGGCCAAAACAGTAACATACGAAATCTCATGGAAGTGATAAAAAACGGTGTACTGTAGCCTACAAAATGAAGAAAATAAAAAATCACACGAAAGTGCTCGAAAACTGTGGAATATAGCCCACAAATGAGGCTAAAACAGACAAATACAAAATTTCGAAAAAAGGCCGGAAACTGTGGACTATAACCCACAAATTGAGGCCAAAACAGTAAAACACAAAATCTAATGAATGTGATTGAAAACAGTGTACTAAAGCCCACAAAATGAGGGAAATAAAAAATCTCGCGAAAGTGTCCGAAAACAGTGGACTATATCCCACACAAGAGGCTAAAACAGTCAAATACAAAATTACACTAATACGGTCGGAAACTGTGGACTATAACCCGCAAAATAAGGCCAAAACAGTAAACTACGAAATCTCACGAAAGTGATCGAAAACAGTGCACTATGGCCTACGAAATGAGGGAAATAAAAATCTTACGAAAGTGTCCGAAAACTGTGGACTATGTAGGCCACAAATGAGGCTAAAACAGACAAATACAAAACTTCGTAAAACGGTCGGAAAATATGGACTATAACCCACAAAATGAGGCCAAAACAGTAAAATACGAAATCTCATGAAAGTGATCGAAAACAGTGCACTGTAGCCAAAAAAATGAGAAAAATAAGAAATCTCAGGAAAGTGGCCGAAAACTGTGGACAATGAACCACAAATGAGGCTAAAACAATCAAATTCAAAATTTCCCGAAAATGGCCGGAAACTGTGGACTATAACCCACAAAATGATGCCAAAACAGTAAAATACGAAATCTAATGAAAGTGATCGAAAACAGTACACTATAGCCAACAAAATGAGGGAAATAAAAAAATCTCACTAAAGTGGCCAAAAGCAGTGGACAATGGACCACAAATAAGGCTAAAACATTCAAATTCAAAATTTCGCAAAAACAGCCGGAAACTGTGGCCTACAACCCAAAAAATGAGGCCAAAACAGTAAAAGGTGAAATCTCATGAAAATGATCGAAAACAGTGTACTACAGCCCATAAAATGAGGGGGGAAAAAAATCTCACGAAAGTGGCCGAAATCTGTGGACTATATAGCCCACAAATGAGGCTAAAACAGTCAAATACAAAATTTCGCCAAAACGGCCGGAAACTGTGGACAAAATGAGGCCAAAACAGTAAAATAAGAAATCTCATGAAAGTGATCGAAAACAGTGTTCTATAGCCCACAAATTGAGGAAAATAAAAATCTCACGAAAGTGCCCGAAAACTGTGGACTATAGCACACGCATGAGACTAAAACAGTCAATTTACAAAATTGCACGAAAATAGTCGGAAACTGTGGACGACAACCCACAATATGAGGCCAAAACAGTAAAATACGAAATCTCAAGAAAGTGTTCGAAAACAGTGTACTATAGCTTACAACATGAAGGAAGTAAAAAATCTCACGAAAGTGCCCGAAAACTGTGGACTATAACCCACACATGAGGATAAACAGTCAAATTCAAAATTTCACAAAAATGATAGGAAACTGTGGACTATAACCCACAAAATGAGGCCAAAACAGTAAAATACGAAATATCATGAAAGTGATCAAAAACAGGGCACTATAGCCCACAAAAGAGGGAAATAAAAAACTCAAGAAAGTGGACGGAAACTGTGCATTATGGCCCACAAATGAGGCTAAAACATTCAAATACAAAATTTCGCGAAAACGGCCGGAAACTGTGGACTCTAACCCACAAATTGAGGCCAAAACAATAAAATACGAAATATCAGGAAAGTGATCAAAAACAGTGTACTAGCCTACAAAATGAAAAAAAAAAAAAAAAAAAATCTCACGAAAGTGCCCGAAAACTGTGGACTATAGCTCACACGAGGCTAAAACAGTCGAATACAAAATTCCAAGAAAACGGTCGGAAACTGTGGACTGTAACCCACAAAAGGAGGCCAAAACAGTAAAATAAGAAATCCCTTGAATGTGATTGAAAACAGTGTCTATAGCCCACAAAATGAGGGAAATAAAAAATCTCGCGAAAGTGTCTGAAACCTGAGGACTATATAGCGCACAAATGAGGCTAAAACAGACAAATACAACATTTCGCGAAAATGCCGAAAACTGTGGACTATAACCCAAAAAATGAGGTTAAAACAGTAAAATACGAAATCTCATGAAAGTGATCGAAAACAGTACATTATAGCCAACCAAATGAGGGGGAAAAAATCTCACAAAAGTGGCCGAAATCTATGGAGTATAGCTCACAAATGAGGCTAAAATTGTCAAATACAATATTTCGCCAAAACGGCCGGAAACTGTGCACTATAACCCACAAAATGAGGCCAAAACACAAAAATACAAAATCTCGTGAAAGTGATCAAAAACAGTGTACAATAGCCCACAAATGGAGGGAAATAACAAATCTCACGAAATTGCCCGAAAACAGTGGACTATAGCCCACACATGAGGCTAAAACAATCTAATTCAAAATTGCACGAATACGGTCGGAAACTGTGGACAATAACCCACAAAATGAGGCCAAAACAGTAAAATAAGAAATCTCATGAAAGTGATCGAATAGCCTACAAAATGAAGGAAATAAAAAATCTCACGAAAGTGCCCAAAAACTGTTGATTATAGCCCACACATTAGGCTAAAACAGTCAAATACAAAATTGCACGAATACGGTCGAAAAATGTGGACTATAACCCACAAAATGAGGCCAAAACGGTAAAATACGAAATCTCATGAAAGTGATCGAAAACAGTGTACTGTAGCCTACAAATTGAAGAAAATAAAAAATCTCCCGAAATTGACCAAAAACTGTGGACTGTAGCCCACACATGAGGCAAAAACAGTCAAATACAAAATTGCACGAAAACGGTCGAAAACTGTGGGCTATAACCCACAAAATGATGCCAAAACAGTTAAATACGAAATATCATGAAAGTGATCGAAAACAGTGCACAATAACCTACAAAATGAGGAAAATAAAAAATCTCACGAAGTGTTCGAAAACTGTGGACTATATAGGCCACAAATGAGGCTAAAACAAACAAATACAAAATTTCGCTAAAACGGTCGGAAACTGTGGATCATAACCCACAAAATGAGGCCAAAACAGTAAAATACGAATTCTTATGAAAGTGATCGAAAACTGTGGACAATGGACCACAAAGGAGGTGCACTATAGCCAACAAAATTAGGGAAATAAAAAATCTCAGGAAAGTTGTCGAAAACTGTGGAGAATGGACCACTAATGAGGCTAAAACATTCAAATTCAAAATTTCGCGAAAATGGCCGAAAACTGTGGACTATAACCAACAAAATGAGGCCAAAACAGTAAAAGACAAAATCTAATGAAAATTATCGAAAACAGTGTACTGTAGCCCACCAAATGAGGGAAATAAAAAATCTCACGAAAGTAGCCGAAATCTGTGGATTATAGCCCACAAATGAGGCTAAAACAGTCAAATACAAAATTTCGCCAAAACAACCACGAAGTGTGGACTATACCCCAGAAAATGAGGCCAAAATAATAAAATACGAAATCTCATGAAAGTGATCGAAAACAGTGTACTATAGCCCCCAAAATGAGGGAAATAAAAAATCTCACGAAAGTGCCCGAAAACTTTGCACTGCTGCTCACACATGAGGCTAAAACAGTCAAATACAAAATTGCACGAATACTGTCGAAAACTGTGGACAATAACCCACAAAATGAGGCCAAAACAGTAAAATACGAAATCTCATGAAAGTGATTGAAAACAGTGTACATCAGCCAAACAAAATAAGAAAATAAAAAATCTCATGAAAGTGCCCGAAAACTGTGGACTATAGCCCACACATGAGGTTAAACAGTCAAATTCAAAATTTCACAAAAATGGTCGGAAACTGTGGACTACAACCCACAAAATAAGGCCAAAATAGTAACATACGAAATCTCATGAAAGTGATCGAAAACAGTGCACTATAGCCAACAAAATGAGGGAAATAAAAAATCTCAGGAAAGTGGCCGAAAACTGTGGACAATGGACCACAAATGAGGCAAAAACATTTAAATTCAAAATTTCCCGAAAATGGCCCGAAACTGTGGACTATAACCCACAAAATGAGGCCAAGACAGTAAAAGACAAAATCTAATGAAAATGATCGAAAACAGTGTACTATAGCCCACAAAATGAGGGAAATAAAAAATCTCACGAAAGTGGCCGAAATCTGTGGACTATATAGCCCACAGATGAGGCTAAAACAGTCAAATACAAAATTTCGCCAAAACGTCCGAAAACTGTGAACTAACCCACAAAATGAGGCCAAATAAGTAAAATACAAAATCTCATGAAAGTGATCGAAAACAGTGTACAATAGCCCACAAATTGAGGGAAATAAAAAAAATTTCACGAAAGTGCCCGAAATCTGTGGATTATATATAGCCCACAAATGAGGCTAAAACAGTCAAATACAAAATTGCATGAATACTATCGAAAACTGTGGACTATAATCTACAAAATGAGGCCAAAACAGTAAAATACGAAATCTCATGAAAGCGATCGAAAACAGTGTACTATAGCCTACAAAATGAAGGAAATAAAAAAATCTCATGAAAGTGCCCGAAAACTGTGGATTATATATAGCCCACAAATGAGGCTAAAACAGTCAAATACAAAATTGCATGAATACTATCGAAAACTGTGGACTATAATCTAGAAAATGAGGCCAAAACAGTAAAATACGAAATCTCATGAAAGTGATCGAAAATAGTGTACTATAGCCTATAAAATGAAGGAAATAAAAAATTTCACGAAAGTACCTGAAAACTGTGGACTATAGTCCACACATGAGGTTAAACAGTCAAATTCAAAATTTCACAAAAATGATCGGAAACTGTGGACTATAACCCACAAAATAAGGCCAAAACAGTCAAATACGAAATCTTATGAAAGTGATCTAAAACAGTGTACTGTAGCCTACAAAATGAAAGAAATAAAAAATCTCACGAAAGTGCCCGAAAATTGAGGACTATAGCCCACACAATAGGTTAAAAAGTCAAATTCAAAATTTCACAAAAATGATCGGAAACGGTGGACTATAACCCACAAAATAAGGCCAAAACTGTAAAATACGAAATCTCGTGAAAGTGATCGAAAACGGTGTACTGTAACTTACAAAATGAGGGAAAGAAAAAATCTCATGAAAGTGCCCCAAAACTGTGGACTATAGGCCACAAATGAGGCTAAAACAGACATATACAAAATTTCGCAAAAACGGCCGGAAACTGTGGACTATAACCCACAAATTGATGCCAAAACAGTAAAATACGAAATCTCCTGAATGTGATCGAAAACAGTGTACTAAAGCCCACAAAATGACGGAAATAAAAAATCTCACGAAAGTGTCCGAAAACTGTGGACTATAGGCCACACAATAGGCTAAAACAGTCAAATACAAAATTGCACGAATACGGTCGGAAACTGTGGACAATAACCCACAAAATGAGGCCAAAACAGTATAATACGAAATCTCTTGAAAGTGATCGAAAACAGTTTACTGTAGCCTACAAAATGAAGAAAATAAAAAACCTCACAAAAGTGCCCAAAACTGTGGACTGTGGCCCACACATGAGGCTAAAACAGTCAAACACAAAATTGCACAAAAACGATCGGAAACTGTGGACTATGACCCACAAAATGAGGCCAAAACAGTAAAATACGAATATCATGAAACTGATCGAAAACAATGCACTATAGCCTACGAAATGAAAAAAATAAAAAATCTCACGAAAGTGTCCGAAAACTGTGGACTAGATAGGCCACAAATGAGGCAAAAACAGACAAATACAAAATTTCGCTAAAACGGCCGAAAACAGTGGACTATAACCCACAAAATGAGGCCAAAACAGTAAAATACGAAATCTCAAAAAAGTGATCCAAAACAGTGCACTATAGCCAACAAAATGAGGGAAATAAAAAATCTCAGGAAAGTGGCCGAAAACTATGGACAATGGACCACAAATGAGGCTAAAACAGACAAATACAAAATTTCGCAAAAAAACGGCCGGAAACTGCGGAATATAAACCACAAAATGAGGCCAAAACAGTAAAATACGAAATCTCATGAAAGTGATCGAAAACAGTGTACTATAGCCCACAAACAGTGTACTATACTGAATTTCTCAAAACGGTAGAAAACTTGGTGGTGGCAATTAGTCCATAGTTTTCGGCTCTTTTGGCAACATTTTGTGAGCTATAATTCAAAGTTTTTTGCCGTTTTCGCAAAATTCTGTATTTCACTATTTGGTCGCATTTTGTGAGCAATAGTCCAACGTTTTCATCCAATTTTGGAAATCTGTATTTCACTGTTTTGACCACATTTTATAGAAATGTGGCCTAAACATTTTTTGCCGTTTTTTAGAAATTCTATATTTCAATGTTTAGGACAAATTTTGTGGGCTATAATCAATAGCTTGTTAGTTGTTTTTTTGTGAAATTCGGAACATTACTATTTTGGCCAGGTTTTTTTTTGCTATAACCTACAATTTTCGACCAAATACGTGAAATTCCATATTTCAATGTTTTGGGAATATTTACTGGGCTATAAAGTCCATAGGTTGTAGCACTTTTGGCAATATTCAGTGAGCTATAAACCCACAGTTTTTAGTCGTTTACAAGATAAATTTCGTATTTCAATGTTCTTACCATACTTTTTTGGGCTATAATCCACAGTTCTCAGTCGTTTTCGTGAAAATTTGTAGTTCAATCTTTGCAACATTTTGTGGGCTTTAGTCCCACAAATTTCGACATATTTGGTAATTTTGTATTTTAATGTTTTGGAAATATTATGTGAGATAGTCCACAGTTCAGGATGTTTTATCGAAAATTCGTTTTTACTGCTTTTCGGACATTTTTGGGCTGGTCCACTTTCAGCAGTTTTAAAGAAATTCTGTATTTCAACGTTTTAGCCATATTTTGCGTGCTATAATTCACGGTTTTTTTGTTTTCGTAAAATTCCGTAATGGCAAACATTTTGTAGGCAATAGTCTACAGTTTTACCTGTTTTCTCAAAATTTGTTCACCGTTTTGGCCACATTTTGTGGGCTATATAGTTCACAAAATGTGTCCACAACAGTACAATATGGAATTTAATGAAAACAGCCAAATTCTATACTATAATCCACAATATGCCAAAAAATTCTTAAGTACCAAATTTGGCAGAAGCTGCTAAAAATTGTGCACTGCAAAACAGTGAAATGCGGAATTCCATGAAAACAGCTGAATAGAGTGGATTACAGCTCACGAAATGTTGTCAGAACTTGAACAGGATAGCAGTAATTCTCCTTATTAAGACCAAGCTATAGCAGTAAGGACTGAGTACCTGCAGCTTCTGCCTACTTATTCAAATCTATAGTAAGGAAAACAACATATACCCAAGGAACCCTAGATATACTGCGATTTTAACTTAGAGAAGGCACATACCTCACGAGACGCTGGACAAGGTCAGCAAACTTGAAGCAAGAACTCAGTACAAAGCATCTCCAGATTCTCCACTACCTATTTACAAGCAAGAAAATAATTGGAATCACTACAAGCAGACAAGTTCCTATTTACAAGCAAGAAAATAAATGGAATCACTACAAGCGGTGAAGTAGTATTTGCCAGAAAATGCTGAAGACAGATTATTAGTGAAGTACACAAATTAGATGAAGACAGGACTTGAATAGGATAGCAGCAATTCTCCTTATTAAAACCAAGCTATAGCGAACAAAACTAACACAGATTCTGAACAGAAGGATCAAAACCGTGGTATAACATCACATAGTATCTGTGCAGATTCTGAAAAGTGGATACAGCTTATTATTACATGACACCAGCCCTGCGAATTTCTAAGATGAAAAGTGCAAGATAATAGATCAAAGCAAAAGCAATTACAACAACAACAAAAAGGTGGCAAGGTTGGTAAAATAGAAAACCGTCAGCGAGCTCAGTATATACACACATTCTGGATTTAGAGGAATCACGGTATCTGGACAATCCGTCCTTCCTGCAAGAGAATAGTATGTGATGCTCTAAACCAACTTCAATTTGTCTGCCATCATTCACAAAGTATTCTCCCTTATTAGAGGAATGAATTCTATGTTCCAAAATGGGCGAACCATAGCCAAAAGATCACTGACATCAGAACAGGCATTGTAGCCTTGAACCCAAAGGTATCTCAAAGAAGTCAGTTGATGCACCGAAAAAGACACAGCAAGCTCAGTAAATCAGCAGTCTCTCAACTACAGCTGCAATTTTGGGCAACCTCTGAACAACTGTTGAAGAAGCCTGAAGTATGATTCACCCACATGGCCTAAAAGCATCCACCGGGCATTGGTACTAAACTCACCGATGTAGCCGAGACCAACATTAGTCAGCCCAGCGGGTCTCGGACAAAGCACAAACCTTCTCAGCTTGGTACATCTGCACAAAAGAGCGCGCACGCCATTGTCAAGAGGCAATTCTGTAATTCTCTTTTCTCTATCAAGACAATCCTAAAATCACAGGTTCTTGCTGTGAGTGCCGATACACTACAGAGCAGAATTCATGACATCTGAAACATATTCAGCTAGATACTCCAGTTCCAAGTAGCCTTGGGCAACAGCTGAGAACCCTCGATGTGAAAATGTTCCTTGTTCATCTTCCCCTAGCTCTATTCGGAGCCATCCAAGTTTTCAACATGCTTGGGCAACAACTTCTAATCCTCGGTCTCCTATCACATTCCTTACCTGCCACAAAAGTGAAATTCAAAAAAAGATAAAACACTTCATGTGGAAAAACTAGTCGAAATGTTACAATTGGTTAATACCTCAAGAATTTTTAGATTAGGGCATTGCTGAATCAGTTCACAGTGATCCTCGGTACTAACAAATGTGTACTGCAAGTTCAGTTTCTTTAGAGAATCAGCAAATGGATATATGATGCACATCTCATTAGTTCCCATGAAGCTGAAATCTAAGTGGCATAACCTACAAGAGTAACATATTTTATCCTTTTGTTTGCTTCACCTATTGAATCATCAAACGAGCCCCCACCAAACTCCTCGAGTGATGTAGCTGCACAAAAGAACCCGACAATGTTGGAGATACCACATTCGGAAATCTTCAAAGAAATCAATGATTTGCAGTTTTTCGCAGTTAACTCGAGGTCTTGCCATGAGACACTGAGTTCAGTAATGTTGAAAGATCAAAGTCTCAAGAACTGAATTATTAGTGGCAAGCTCATGGAGCCATCCACAGTCCTTCTCCAATACAACACTTTCTTCCAAGAATAAGGTTTTAAGGCGCCTGTAAGAGTGCAAAGGGAAATCAGAACAAAATGGTAGAAATGATTGAATAAGCTGTAGAACAAATATTAAGAATTTTTATAACGATTCTCATAAACTAAATGGTTAAAATAGTAAAGTTCAAAATTTCTCAAAATCATCCAAATACAGTCCCCAAAAGTTGGCCAAAACAAGAAAAACTGGTCGACTATAGCCCAAAATAGTGAAAAATCAAAATTTTCAGAACTGGAAAAACGGTGAAATTCTAAATTTTTTTAAAACCAGCAAATACCTAAATTATAGCCCACAAAAAATGACTATTGCAATGAAATTGGCCCAAAAAACAGTTGACTAAATCAAAAAAGTAGGCAAAACAGTTGAATTAAAATTTTATCGAAATCAGCCAAAAACTATGATCTATATAGCCATCAAAAGCGGACGTAAGTAAGAAAATTTGTAATTGCTCGAGATATGGCAAAAATGGTGGAATATAACCAACAAAAGTTGACTAAAGCAATAAATTCAAAATTTCTTGAAATCACCAAAAAATGGTTGACTACAACCCACAAAAGCTGCCGAAAATAGTTAATTAATCGAAAGTGAACTCAGTCCAACCACAATGAAAATAATGCTTTCGTCGGGACTAACCCTCACCAAATGCATCCAAATATAAATTGCATTGCCAACTGTGATGAAATTAGTCAAAAACACTGGAAAGTCCACAAAAACTTGTCAACATTGTGAAGTTCCAAATTTCATGAAATCAGTGGAGAATCATGGACTATACCACCATGGTTTTAAATGTTGAATATCTCTATCATGTCGGACTAGGAATATTTGTGTATATCAGAATATATGGGGGGATATATCGGGATATCTAAATATGTCGGGTTTCATGTAAGATAAAAAAAAATATCCTAGATATACATGGCATTTACATACATTGCACTCTATCACTTATCATATAGATAACACAAATAATACGAAACAAAACGAATGAATGAAACACATGAATTATGCTCACAATGCACATTAATTATATACAATAAATCATATGATGCCAAACGTAGATATGCATTAACTAAAATATAGCATAATAAAATTGAAAATTTCAACCAATATAAACAAAATATATGTATTTTAGAAATAGAAACCATCACAAAGCTTGGCATATCTAATTCGAAACAAAATAAACAAACAACTTGTAGGAATCCACGCAAATTGATAAAGTTTTGAAATTTCATAATCATTTCAAACATAACCAGAAGTTATTGGCTCAAATAGGTTGGTATGGATGAGGGTTTCGGGTTTGATTTGATTCAAACCTGTAAAACTAAAAACCTTTGTGACCAAATATCACCGACACATTTTGAAAAAATATCGGGTGATATGGCTGATATCCGATATATCGGTGATATATTCCCCTAAAAAGACATTAATAATATAAGTATATCGTGTCGGTTTACTCTCCAACCAGATATATCGGCCGATATATAGGATATATCGAGGATATTTAATACATTGTATACCAAACAATATAAAAATAGTTAAATTCATAATTTCTTAAAATCAGGCAAAAGACTACGCAATACTCCAACAAAATTGGATAAAATGGTGAAATTAGGATTTTTCCCGAATCGAGAAAAGGAGTATAACCTACGACTATAATAAGGAGGTTCACTAATACGATCGAGAAAAGGTGTGGGGGACGGTTTTCGTAGGAGTATAACCTAGTCTAGCCTACAAAGCTGGACAAAATTAGTGAAGCTCAAAATTTCAAATTTTTGATCGATTTCAAGAAGTTCTGAATTTTAATGTTTTGGATATATTTAATGTCCTAACAATTTTTGGTTAATTTTGAAATATTATGACTTTCACTGTTTTGCCCACACTATATAGGTTTACCATGTTGACATATTTCTCCAAATTTTAAATTTCGCTAAGCTTGACCAAATTTGGAGAAATTTTCATTTAATTTGTTTTGGGCTGATTTTATAGGCTATATAGTCCACCAAGTTTTACCGATTTTGAGAAATTTTGAATTTCATTCATTTGGCCAGATTATGTGGAGTAGTCCACCATTTAAGGCCGATTTGGCCAGATTATGTGGAGTAGTCCACCATTTTCGACCGATATTCAAAAAATTGTTTCTTGTTTTGGAAATATTTTTGGGCTATTGTCCCCACTTTTTTTTACACATTCAGAAAATTTCATATTTTAAAGTTACGGCTCTTTTTATGGGTTCCAATCCACAATTTTCGATCATTTTAGAGAGATTTCGTATTTCACTCTTTTGATCTCATTTTTTGCGCTATTGTCGACAATTTTTCGGTCACTTACAGAGTATTTAGTATTTCACTGTTTTGGCGTCATTATGTGGGTAGTTCACCATTTTCGGTCACTTTTAGAAAATTTCGTATTTCACTGTATTGACCTCATTTTGTGGGCTACAGTGCATGCTTTTTGGTCACTTTCAGAAAATTTCGTATTTCACTGTTATGCCCTCATTTGGTCGGTTATAGTCCACGGTTTTCTGCCCTTTTCATGAGATTTCGTATTTAGTATTTAGAATTTCACTATTTTGCCTCTTTTGTGGGTATAATCCACCATTTTTGGCCACATTTAGCAAATTTCGTTTTTCACTGTGTTGGCCTCATTTAGTATGTTATAGTCCCACACTTTTTCATATTTCACTGTTATGGCCTCATTTGATGGGCTATAATCCACAGTTTTTTGCCCCATTCATGAGGTTTCGAACTTCACTGTTTTTACCTCATTTTGTGAGCTATATAGTTCACAATTTTCGACCACTTTCAAAAAAATTCGTATTTAATAGTTATGGCTCTTTTTGTGGTATATATTCCACAGTTTTCGGCCACTGTCATGAATTTTAGCATTTTATTGCTTTGGCAGCAGTTTTTGGGCCACAGTTTTCGCACTTTAGTGAAATTTTGTATTTTACAGTATTGGCATCATTTTTCAGGCTATTACCCACAATTTTAGACCATGTTCGATAGATTTCGTATTGCACAGTTTTGGTCGCATTTTTTGGGCTATTTTCCATTAATTTTTGGCCACGTTCAGAGTATATAGTATTTTACTATTTTGGCCTCATTTTGTGGGCTATAGTCCACCATTTTCAACCACTTTCAGGAAATTTCGTATTTCAGTGTTTTAACCTCATTTTTTGGGCTATAGTCTACCATATTCGGCCAATTTCAGAGAATTTCGTATTTCACTATTTTAACCTCATTTTTTGGGGTATACTCCTCATTTTTCGACCACTTTCAGAAATTTTGTATTTCACTGTTATGAACTCATTTGGTTGGCTATAGTCCACAGTGTTTTGCCCCTATTGTGAGATTTCGTACTTCACTATTTTGGCATCCTTTGTTGATTCTTGATTTTGATGATTCCAATACAATGCAATGTTGTTGTGCTACTTCTTATATATTACAGGATGTACACAGGCAAAATGTTCAAACAAGCTCAAAGCAAATTGATCAAGCTCTACAAAGTTCTAAAGCTCAAGTGTGATCAAGCATTCAAAGTCAAAGACAAAGGCTAAAGCTCCATCTCAAGACTCGAGACTCGAGACTCGAGACTCGAGACAAGACTTATGTTTCAATGTGTTGTATTAAGTGTCTTGTAACAATAGTAACTTTTTTCCCTTCTTTGAGTCTTAGATTAATGTAACAGCCTTATCACACATACACTCACACTTATTTTATAACTGAGTGTTGCTTTTTCAAAAGATTAAAAGGTCGAAACAGTTTGATTTAGATCAGTTGTTGAGTACCAGTTGACTGCCTTATGGCATCAGTCGACTGTTCAGCACGAAACTGTCTGAACTTTTTCAAACTCTGACCAGTCGACTCATCATGGCAACCCAGTCGACTATTCAAGCCATTTTGACAGTTTTCTGTTTTTAAATTTGTTTTTTCAAAATCAAATCTTTACTGCCGTTGTATGGCAGTTGGGACTCAACCTTTCAACGTTCAAACGACTCTACTCTATAAAAAGAGTACAGAAGTCATTTGACAAAGGTTAACAACTTTTTCCAAGCATTTTGTTTCTCAAGTTCACAAGCTTTTGGTTTTGACAAGAAAAAGCATTCAAAAAACATTCACTTTCTAAGTCTTGATTCTCTGAAATCAGTCTAGCATAACAGTGATTTCGTTTCAGACTGATTTTGGAAGTTGACCTAATAGCCACGTACAAAATCATATTCACAACAAGGCTATAGGTTGATTGTAAACATTTTATTGTTTTCTTTTCACTCTCGGTTGTGAGAGTGATCCTCTCGGTTGGATAGTAGGACTCTAGGTTGTAGAGTCAGGTTGTTCACTCTTGGTGAAAGAGAGGGTTGCTCTCTCTAGTTGTGAGAGAGGACTACGGATTGGACAAGATTGTTGTCTAACGCCGTAGTGTATTCTTATACTTTTTCAAGAATAGTGGAAAATCTCAAGTGGGTTGCTTGGGGACTGGACGTAGGTCGGAAGGACCGAACCAGGATACATCGTGTGTACTCTGTGGTTGTATTTCTCTGAACTTGCATTTCATTTACTTGTTTTTTAAGTTCTCTGTGAAACTTGTCTGGACAGTCGACTGCGACTCCTTTTAAGTCGACTGGTCAGACTTGTACTACATACTCTCTGAAAACTTGTCTGGTAAGTCGACTGATTCTTCTATAAGTCGATTGATCAGACTCATCTTAAAATACTTTTCTTAACTGTCACCCCAGTCGACTGGTTTCTCTTTGAAAGTCGACTGGACAGAAGAAAAAGTTCAATTTGCAATTATTTTTATAAAACACTATTCATCCCCCTCTAGTGTTTCTTGCCTTGCCTACAAGATCCAACATCCTTTTGTGTTGTACTCCACAATTTTTGGCCACTTCCAGAAAATTTCGTATTTCACAGTTATGGCCTTTTGGTGGGCTACAGTCCACCATTTTCGACCATTTTTTAGATATTTCATATTTCACTATTTTTATCTCATTTTCTAGGTTATTGTCTACAACTTTTTAGCCACTTTCAAAGTATTTTGTATTTCACTATTTTGGCAACATTTTGTAGGCTATGTTCCATTTTCTACCACTAACAGAAAATTTAGTATTTCACTGTATTGACCTCATTTTGTGGTGTTGGTGTATGCCCTAGAGGCCAGTTATGTATTGACATTGCATTATGACATTTATTTCATATATGAGGCATTTTTTTATTGTGATTAAATGAGCATAATAAAGTCCTTAGAATAGTAGGTTCAATATCATGGGATATCAAGTGCATGACTTGATTGTGAGATCCTATTGGTTGTAATCAGAACATTATTCTTAAATCCCTAGTCAAGTATTATTGTGAATTAGGACAACAATAATGAATAGAGACTAGTATGTGCATAGACTGATGACCATATCTCATGGGTCATGGATATGAGATATCAAGTCTTCCCATGGGTACATATTAGAGTAATAAGGTACTGGACTGACCCACCATGAGAACGCTGTATGGATCGTTACGTAAGTGTCATAAGTGGTTCTCACAGTGACCATGGTGTATGCATTCCTTTGACTTGAAGTCACTAGGTTCCCTACATGAGAAGTTATATATTTTAATATCATCAAACGTTGTCTGTAATAAGGTGATTATAAAGTCGAATATTGGATATACTACAAATCATGCGGAGGGATGTGAGTGACTTAAATAGAATTTGTCCCTTACATAACATGAGCGATATCTACGGGCCTTTTGATTGAGTGAGACTGCAAAATGCATGGCCTGTGCTCAAATGAGTCAATATGAGATATTGAGCTCATTTGTTTTAGTAAGTCTACTCGGACATCAAGAAACCAAAGATTGAACTATACAAGGGTAACACACTATGCCTTGTGGTCAATTAAGATATCTGGACAAAGGGACTAGACTACATGATAACATTGGTCACGGATAGGTTATGTCTAATCACTGACATTCCCGTTACTTGAGTAGCAGTGATGTATTGCTAGATATCGTTCACTGTTTGTAATACTAGAATATGATTTTAGTATTACTGTCAACGTAACGAGAATCTACAGGGTCACACACTTGGAATTGATCGAAATTGGGATTTAAATTCATAAGATGAATTTAATTAGAAATCCAAGTAAGACTTGGACACCTGACATCGGTTGGACATTTAATTAGATTAAAACGATTGACTAAAGTTCAGAGTGTAACGCCCCGGATCCCCGTTATCGGACATCCGTGACACAACCAGAATCTTTGCCTTCAAATGCATCACTAACACAGTAAATAATACGAAAATTTAAACACTTTTATTGCCATCAGAGTTATTACATCAATAATTACAAATATCAATTTGTCATATCAAACTGTGACGCCTCCCTTTTTCTTTCGACTCCAAATTTAATTCTTTCAATTTCTTTATCAGTTTAAACATAAACTAAGATAATTATATTTCAAAGAAAATTTTGGCATAGTTTTCCCTGAAATTTCTGCCCCGAAACACAAAAAACTTAGGGAATTCTGCTCTAAATTCCGTAGCTCACATCACAGGCAATAATATCATGGACTCCCCAGGCCAAAATGAGCAGAATCACACAGGCAATATAAATATCATGCTCTGGGGGCCAAACCCATAATAGGATATCAATTATCAATTAAAAACCATAAATTCCTTTGAAAACGTAGTAAAATTTTTAGAAAATAACTTATAAAACATACCACAGGGCACGGTACTCCACAACGAGATGGGTACGAGTCAACAACATAACATGCCACTCCACACTATACTCATCATCATCATCCACATACTTATACATCTAAAATACAATTTAAATCATAAATTTCACTATTTATATAATTAAACTTAAACAACAAATTTTAAAATAAAAGCTCCACTCCACAGAATCTACACCTCACCTCTGCACTGCTGAGGACCTGTAACAGTAGAGAATCTAGGGTAGTCCAGGGACTCCCTAACCCTCCAAATACTAAGAGGTTAGTCATTTCTGGTGTGAGTATAATTTACTGATTTAGCAAATAAATTAAACTTTATAAGTAAAAACAGAACGAACTTATGAATACCAAGATAATCAAATTTTACTTGAAATCTGAATATGTAAACATCATAAATGGGATTTCACATCAAATACTCTCTGAGTCATCACCTGTATGTATATCAATACCCGCCCATAACATACTTATCCTTAGTTGGAAAATCATTCACAAATTAGTCATTTAATGCCCATCACTTTATGCCTTATACAAATATTCCTATAGCTTTATTTTCTCATAAAGCTTTACATTCACAAATAACTCTACTTTCACATAAACTGCACCTCATTTACCATTCATTTGCATTTACAGACTCACAACTTATATTCTTTCGTACTCATCTTCATTCATAAACATGTCTTTTCTCAATCTCATATCACATAACATCGCATTCATTCATTTCTTACAACATATATCATCACGTCTCGCAATACATCACTTTCACACTCATTATACACTTCAACTATCACATTCACAATTCATCTTGAATGAAAAATAAACGTGTCCTGATTTCCTAGTGTTCGTGTAGGCCATGACTTGAAGTCTAATACAAAACACATAGTACAGAACAAATGCACTTAATCTAATGTTAGCAAGACTCTGGACACACATGCATCTCATACTACATGTGCCCCAGATCAAGCCGTTTATCCAGTTCAGGGATTTGAACCCTCGCTATACAATGCATTCTAATTCGATCGACTTCCTGATCCTGATAGTATGACATGTTTGAGGAGGTATAAATAACAGAAATAATTCGGGGCGCGACCCCGTTGTCACCAACAATCGTTGCATCAGACCCTCCTCGAAGGCTGTGACGAACTTACAGATATACACGCAGCATATCCAATGCACAGAAGATCCATTATGATCCGTTCGTGTCCACCGACATAGAACATGATGGCCTCGAAGGTCTAAAACCCCCTATCCGCCAGGAAATCGACATCCCGTTCTTACCATGCTACTTCAGGAATCAACAGTGCAAGATACGCACTGCAGCACGTATCCCTAATGACAGGAAGAGACAACCCCATAGTATTACCACCTAGTGCTAACTCTCAGAACAAGTTGGATTATAGGGAATCACCCCTAACACCAATTCGGTCTTCAAGCAAAACAATAAAAGGAAAACCTAATCAATGCAATTTACTGAAAACAAATTGTTACCCAAATCACACTCGGTGTCGATCAACAATGTCGAGCATGTCCGGTCTGTCAAACAACAATCATCACGGGAATCACATCCACTGATTTCCAATACCTTCACAGGTCAGCGACCAAATAATTCCGGTTCGTGACCCTCAGCGAGTGGTCCAACGGCGCCCCAATGATGCAATACAATTCAACTGAAGGTAAGCACACACAAAAATCAATTCTTGACCACTGACAGACTCAGGCATCGAGACACCAAACACAAACCGACCAGAGCTATATCCCAACTCACTCATGTCCACTATGAATACTAAGCACAGGAACATGTCTAAGTTCCAAATGAAATGCTAAAACATCATTAAAAATCCGATAGCTCATGATCACCACACTGCGGTATGCAGAGGGTTCATCATCAATTGTTCGATGAAATAGTTCAAGAAAAAGCAGCAGCTGTGACCCAAGCTACGCTCATTGGAATCCGACACTCAGAATTTCTAGAAGGGTAGGGAGGTCCACTGCAATCCCCTAGAGGACGACTCCATCAATTTCTTATAGAACTTAAGTCCCTGAGTCAACTTAAACTTGAAGTTTAGTCTAAACAACAGGTTGCTAACTTGCAACGTCCATAACTTCCAACACACAAAATACAGAATTGCTTGATACTACCCATTCTGGAAAGATAAAACGCTAGTTTACAACTCTCCAGTCAACCATTTCCTCAAATTCAATCGTTTAAACCCTCAAAAATACCAAAATCCATTAGATGCACAAACAGGGCAGATTTGGTCTTTCTAGCGAATACTGCCTTGACTAAGACCAAATCTGTTCTATCTTTGGAAAATCATAACTCTCAACCTACAAACTGGAATTACAAAATTCTAGATGGGTTAGAAAGCTATGACTCCCTACTACAAATCTCTAATTGGCCAGCCGTCCAAATTCTTAACAAATAGTCCAGGATTATCTATCTTCACTGACTAGTCAACTTGTACTAGGCTAAACAGAGCCTACTTTGAAATTCAATAACAAATCCACCTTAAGTCCAATGCTCATAAAATTTGAGATTCTCAATCTACACATATACCATTTCATTGTGTCCAAAATTCACATTTAGATTCGTCTCACACAATGAGCTACGACTCTTCAAACATAGCACACAATTTCAGCCACTCTTTCAACAGGGATTTTGCCACTGTATACGGCTTATTGTTGAAACCACATCAAACAATCTTTAAAAATTCTAAAACTTGAGAATCATCAAATAGACTCAGACCAAAAGCTACTCCCAAAATTTCATAGCAAGTTCATACATCCCAACTGGTTATGACCTTTTGAACTTCAGTCCAAAAGCAATCAGCTACAGCTGCAACTTCCAGACCCGTTGCATTCTACAAATTTTTCGAGGCATCAAATGACCTCGAAAAATTACGAAATTTAAGACTATAGTTGTGGACACATACAAGAGTGTCCACAAAATTTTAGCTCAAAACACCCAGGCTAAACTGAGATACAAAATCGGAAATACACAGCGAATCGTAATTTAAAATTTTCATAACACTCCAGGTACATAAAATAAAAGAGATCATACTCACCAAATATCCCGCGAATACTCGAAGCGCCACCACGCCACCCCGCATCCAAAGTCGCTAATATATCCTATTATCAAATTTCAAAGCAATTAAGGCTCAAATCGTCTAAACCAATCACGGGAGCTAATAACACTAATCCAAATATCACACAGGCATTTTATTGAACACCTGAGATACACATGTGCGATGCACGTAATATTCAAAATCCTACGGGATTTTTATCCCCAAACAATAACTAAAATCACCCCTAAAATATCCTAATGTAGCAACAAAATTTCTATTACTATAAAAGAGACAAATTCTCATATAATTACTCCCCCTTTATAAACCCAAAATCCTAATTTATTAACAACTTGCAAACTCTCTAATAATCTGCTAATTTCTCGCCTCTACCATTCCCAACATCTCTTAATCTTCCTACCATAATACTCCTACTCAAAAGAAATTAACCACTTAATTTTATACAATAAAATAAAATAGGGTATACCTTCCCGAAGCCCTCTCCAAAAACCGACGCTATCACGAGCTAGAGCACCATCCAATTAGCCATCCCATCAAAATAATTTAAAAACAATGGAGAAACGGGGTGGATTTGGGGCGGGGGAAGGTCGGCCGAAAATGGGTCGGGGGGGTGTTTTTTTTTGGTCGGTTGAACACAGGAAAGGAAAGGAAGGAAGAAGGAAAAGGTGGGGGAGGGGGTTTACATAAAAAAAATTATAATATAAATATATATTTATAAAGGGATATTTACAAATAGGCCCCCAGATCTCCAAAATATTTCAAATAAATCCCAACTCGATACTTTAATAATACGAACAATACAGAAATACATAATCGCGCGCAATTCTTAATTGTGCACAAATTACGATGCAAAATAGCCAGATGCTATTTTTGTGGGCTATAGTCCACAGTTTTCAGTCACTTTCTTAAAATTTTGTATTTTACTGTTTGGGAGTCATTATTCGGGCTATAGCCCACAATTTTTGATCATTTTCAATAGATTTCGTATTGCACTGTTTCGGTCCCACTTTCAGGGCTATTGTCCATAATTTTTAGGCCACTTTCAGAGTATATAGTCTTTTCACTGTTTTGGCCTTAGTTTGTGGGTCATGGTCCCACTTTCAAAAAATTTCTTACTTTTTTAAACTCATTTTATGGGCTATAGTATACAGTTTTCGGCCAAGTACAAGAGATATTTCAGTATTATGGCCTGATTTGGTGGGGCCTGATTTGGTGGGCTATATAGTGCATAATTTTCGTATTACATTGTTTTTCTCATTTTCTGGACTATAGTCCACAATTTTTAGCCACTTTCAGAGTATATTGTATTTCACTGTTTGTGCCACATTTTTTGGGTTACAGTCCACCATTTTAGACCACTTTCAGAAAATTTTGTATTTCACTCTTTTGACCTCATTTTTTAGGCTATAGTCCACACTTTTTGGCCACTTTCATAAAATTTCGTACTTCATAGTTTATGGTTCTTTTAGTGGCTGCAGTTCACAACTTTCCATCATTTTCGAGATATTTTGTATTTCACTGTTTCAGCCTCATTTTGTGGCCTATGTCCATTTTCAGACATTTTCTGAAAAATTTCGTATTTCACTGTGTTGATCTCAGTTTGTGGGCTATAGTCCACACTTCTCAACCACTTTTAGAAAATTTCACATTTCACTGCTATGGCCTCATTCAGTGGGCAATAATCCACAGTTTTCTGCCCATTCCGTGAGATATCGTATTTCACGGTTTTGGCGTCATTTTATGCGTTATAGTCCGCAATTTTTGGCCACTTTCCGAATATTTCGTATTTCACAATTATGGCTCCTTTTGTGGGCTACAGTCCACAATTTTCGACCATTTTCGAGAGATTTCGCATTTCACTGTTTTGGTCTCATTTTGTGAGCCATTGTCCACAATTTTTCAACCACTTTCTGAGTATTTAGTATTTCACTGTTTTGACTTATTTTGTAGGCTATAGTCCACCATTTTCAGCCACTTTTTAAAAATTTAGTATATCACTGTGTTGACCTCATTTTGTGGGCAGTCCACACTTTTCGACAATTATCTAAAAAAATTGTACTTCACTATTATAGCCTCTTATTTGGTGGGCTAGTAGATAGTTTTCTGCCTCTTTCGTGACATTACGTATTTAACTATTTTGGCATTACTTTGGTGCGTTATCCACAACTTTTTGTATTTCAAAAAATTTTGTATTTCACAGTTATGGCTCTTTTTGTATTGTTTCGGTCACTTTCGTGAAATTTTGTATTTTATAGTTTTGGCCTCATTTTGTGGGCTATATAGTCCACAGTTTTTAACCACTTTCTTGAAATTATGTACTGTACTATTTTGGTGTCATTTATCGTGATATAGTCCACAATTTTCGGCCACATTGGTGAAATGTTGAAGTTTACTGTTTTGGCATCATTTTTTGGGCTATAGCCCACTATTTTCGACCATTTTCGACAGATTTCGTACTTCAAAGTTTTGGCCTCAGTTTATGGGCTATTGTCCACAATTTTTCGACCACTTTCAGAGTATATCGTATTTTACTATTTTTTCCTTATTTTGTGGGCTATAGTCCACCATTTTTAGCCAATTTCAAAAAAAAATCGTATGTCACTATGTTGACCTTACTTTGTGGCCTATAGTACACACTTTTCGGTCACTTTTAGAAAATTTTGTATTTTACTGTTATGGCCTCATTTGGTGGGCTGTAGTTCACAAGTTTTGACCATTTACAAGAGATTTCGTATATCATTGTTTTGGTCTCATTTTCTGAGAAATAGTCCACAATTTTGAAGCCACTTTCAGAGTATTTAGTTTTTCGCTGTTTTTGCCTCATTTTGTGGACTAGCCCATTTTTTGCCCCAATTTTGTATTTCATTATTTTGACCTCAACTTCAAGGCTTTAGTCCACCCTATATGGCCACTTTCGTAAGATTTAATATTTCAATGTTTTAGCCTCAATTTGTACACTATAATCCACAATTTTTGGCTACTTTAAGAATATTTCGTATTTCACTGTTATGGCATCATTTTTTGGCTAATCCACAGTTTTCGGTCACTTTCATGAGATTTCATATTATTCTGTTTTAGCCACATTTTGTAGGCTATAGTGCACAATTTTCGACCATTTTCGTGATAATTTGTAATTTATTGTTTTGGTCTCATTTTATGAACCACAATTCTTCAGCCACTTTCAGGGTATTTAGTATTGCACAATTTTGGCATCACTTTGTGGGCTATATAGTCCACCATTTTCGACCACTTTCAGAAAATTTCGTATGTCAATGTTTTGACCTCATTTTGTAGGATACAGTTTTCGGCCGTTTTCAGAAAATTTCGTATTTCACTGTTATGACATCATTTTCTAGGCAAAGTTCACAGTTTACGGCTACTTTCGTGAGATTTAGTATTTCAATGAGGGGTATAGTCCACAATTTTCGGCCACTTTGAGATGGCCTCATTTTGTGGGCTACTCCAAAGTTTTCAGCAACTTTCGTGATATTTCATATTTCACTATTTTGGCCTCATTTTGTGCCCTAAAGTCCATAGTTTTCGGCAACTTTCGTGAAATTTCAAATTTTGTTGTCCTTGTGCCATTTTTTGATTATTGCCTACAGTTTTCAACCACTTACGTGAAATTTCGTAATGTTTTGTTTTGACCATATTTTGTGGGCTAGTCCAAAAATTGACTAATTTTGAGAGATTTCGTATTAGACTGTCTTGGCATCATTTTATGAACTATAGTCCACAATTTTCGGCTAATTTCGTGAAATTTTGTATTGTTCTGTTTTGATTGTGTTTTGGGTGATATTGTCCGCAGTTTTCGGCCCCTTTCGTAAGATTTCGTATTTCACTAATTTAGTCCCTTTTTGTGCGCTATAGTCCCACTATTTTCAGCCATAATTAGAAAATTTTATTTTCACTATTATGGCTCATTTTGAGGGCCTTTAGTCCACAGTTTTCGTCCACTTTCGTGAGATTTTGTACTTCACTGTTTTGGCATCATTTTGTATGTCCACAGATTTCGGCCAATTTTGGCATCATTTTGTACGATGTCCACAGATTTCGTACTTCACTGTTTTGGTTATAAGTCCACAGTTTTTAGCCAATTTCGTATTTAACTGTTATGGACGAATTTTGTGGGCAGTGCAAATTTTGTGAAATTTCGTATTTTACTGTTTTGGTCACATTTTACGTGCTACAGTCCACAGTTTTCAGCCAATTTCTTGAAATTTTGTATTGTTCTGTTTTGGCTGTATTTTATGTCTTAGTCCACAGTTTTCGACCCCTTTCGTGAAATTTCATATTTTACAGTTTTGACCACATTTTGTCCGCTATAATATACAATTTTCGGCCACTTTCAGCGTAATTAGTATTTCTATATTTTGGCCTCATTTTACACCATTTTTGACCACTTTCAGGCAATTTCGTATTTAACCGCTATGGCCTCATTTTCTTAGCTTAAAGTTCACAGTTTACGGCCACTTCAGTATTGCAATATTTCGGCTTCATTTTAAGGGCTATAATCCACAATTTCTAGCCAATTTAAGAAAAATTCGTTTTGCACTATTATAGCCTGGTTTTTTGGAATATAGTTCACAATTTTGAAAAACTTTCATGAGATTTCGTATTTCACTATTTTGGGCTCTTTGTGGGCAAAAATCCTCAGTTTTCGGCCAATTTCGTATGATTTCTTATTTCACGATTTTGGCATCATTTTGTGAGTTCCCACAAATTTCTGCTACTTTCGTGAAATTTTGTATTGTTCAGGTTTTGCCGTATTTGTGGGCAATAGTCCAAAATTTTTGACCAGTTTCAAAAGATTTCGTATTTTACTATTTTGGCATTATTTTGAGGGTACAGTCCACAGTTTTCAGCCAATTACGCGAAATTTCGTATTGTTCTGTTTTGGTCGTATTCTGTGGGTTATAGTCCACAATTTTCTACCCCTTTCGTGAGCTTTCATATTTCACTGTTTTGACCTCATTTTATGCGCTATAGCCCACAATTTTCAGTCACTTTCAAAAAAATTCTTATTTCGCTGTTATGTCCTCATTTTGTGTATTATACTCCATAGTTTTCGGTCACTTTCTTGAGATTTCGTACTTCGTTATTTTGGCCTCATTTTGTGGGCTATATAGACCACTTTTCAGCCAACTATTTTCAGCCAACTGTTATGGCCTCATTTTGAGGGCTAGTCAACTATTTTCAGCCACTTTCGCGAAATTTCATATTTTACTATTTCGTCATCATTTTATGGGATATAGCCCATTGTGTTCGGCCACTTTTGTGAAATTTTATATTATTCAGTTTTGGCCGTATTTTATGGGCTATAGTCCACAGTTTTCGACAACTTTCATGAGATTTCGTATTTCACGGTTTTGACCTCATTTTGTGTTGTCCACAACTTTTCTGCCACTTTCGTAAAATTTTGTATTACACTGTTATGGACTCATTTTGTGGGCATTAGTCCACATTTTCGGCCACTGTCGCGAGATTTCGTATTTCACTATTTTGGCCTCATTTTGTGGGCTATAGTCCACAAATTTCGGCCACTTTCGTGAAATTTCGTATTATTCTATTTTGGCCGTTTTTGTTAGCTATATGTCCACAGTTTTAGGCCACGTTTATTCGTATTTCACTGTTTCGGTCCCATTTTGTAGGCTTTAGTCTACATTTTTCGGACACTTTCATGAGATTTTGTACTTTACTATTTTTGCCTCATTTTTTGGGCCACCGTCCACATTTTTCACCCACTTTCTTAAAATTACTTATTACACTGCTATGGCCTTACTTTGTGGAATATAGTCCACAATTCTCAGCCCCTTTCGTGGGTATTTGTATTTCACAATTGTGAACTAATTTTGTGCGCTGTAGTCCACAATTTTCGACCATTTTCAGAAAATTTTGTATTTCACTGCTATAGCCTCATTTTGTGAGCTATAGTTCACAGTTTTCAGCCACTTTCATGAGATGTCGTACTTCACTGTTTTCATACTTCACTGTTTTGGCCTCGTTTTGTGGGCTACAGTCCACAATTTTGACCAAATACATAAAATTTTATATTATTCTATTTTATATTATTCTATTTTCGATCATTTTCGAGAGATTTTGAATTTCACCATTTTGTCATCATTTTCTAGTATGTAGTCCACAATTTTTCAATTTTTCAATTTTTAAACGAAAAAAACAATTTTTTATTTTTTTTAATATAAAAAATACAAAAATTCCAAAAATAAAGGGGAAAATATTTGAAATGTTAAATATATAATATTTCATTATGTGAGACATATCGTATGCACAAATAAATTATACTTGATAGTTTATAAGTTTATTTAAAAAATGAGCATACATGGAAAGTGCCCCTTTTGGTGACATTTGACAGTGACAATGCTTGAACAAGTTCTTTCCTCGCTCAATTTGGATAGCCTCATTAAAAAAAGAAAAGAACAAAACAACTACTAAAGAGCCCATTTTAACCCACGACCCATGTAGACCCTTTTCGGCCCTCCAAACTTGTTTGGACCCCTTTTTCCCCCTTTTTTGCACGTTTTGATGACAGAATGAATGGAAACATTCTTACATTCGTTTAGGGCCTAAATGAAATGTTCTACATGTTTTCCATTTAAACGCATTTTTCCCTTTTTTAGAACCTTGGTGAGGTGGCACATACCATGTTCAGTAGCTATGTTGTTATAGTTGAAATTGGTTTGTATAAGGCATTATACAAGTTATCTAATTTTCTCTTCATTTAAAAAAATTATGTGTGCAAAATGACAATCTTAATGAAGGTTTCATAGCCCACAATTTGGAAAACTGCATATATCCTACTCACCTCTCCTGCCAATAACTTATCAATTTGGACATGGCTCCCATAAACAAGTGCAAATTTGATTGCCATACCATGAAGGAGAATGACAGCCTGCATGCAAATGTGTTCACAATGCTAATTAACCACCAAACCATATTCTCGAATAAAAATTCCTTAAATTGGGTTGCAACAGCATATCCACTTGTAAAATCCTTTAAGCCATGAACCAACATATCGATGACAATCTTGCAAAATTATTTATATCAAAGTTGAATGATTGTTTGCACGGAAAGAGATGAAAACAATTTGAACCCAACATAACATACGTCAAACAAATAATTAGGTACAGAGGCAGTGAGGCACATGCAATTTTCAGCGGTTATGTTGATATAGTTGGATTTGGTTTTTGTAAAGCATAATACATACAATCTAATTTTTCTTCATTTAAAAAGACTTATGACGCAAAACTGCATTCTTAATGAAGGTTTTAGCCCACAATTTAGTGAAGTGCAAATATCCTACTCACCTCTCTTTGCCAATATCTTATCAATTTGGACATGGGTCCCCAGGAACAATTGCTAATTTGACACACACACCATGAAGGAGAAAGTTATCTTGCATGCAAATGTGTGAACAGTGCTAATTAACCACCAAATATTAGAATAATAATACCTTACACTGAGCCGCAAAAACATATCTAGTTGTAAAATCCTTCATGCAATCATCTCACCAATTTTGAGCACAGGTATGGAAATGATAATAGAAAATTATAAATGTTTCAGGCTCATTACCATTGGGTGTCACAATATGAACAAAGGAGAATAAAAATTAACTATAAGCCCCACAGGTTCTTCTTAGTGTAGATAAACATAAATCTACATAAATGTGATGGATCAGTTAATAAACATCAAAGGTCCGAAAACAGGTAACCAAAACCAAGCCTACCAGGTTGGCTCCTATCGCTTTAATTTTTACTTGACTGACTCCGTTTTAGCATACTTCTCGACATTTATCAATAAACAATTTTAACAGGATGCTCAATAGTCAACTAATATCTCAAAGAATGTAGAGTAGCAGATTACCAACAAAGAACAGATAGTAGACAATTTAGAAAGTATTGACTAAACAGAAGTACGAACATAAATAAATATGGTAAAACAAGCAGTGGCATCACTTGCCTTCTAATTGATTAAGACAAAATGTTCAGGAAAATTCAATATGATTCGGGGAAAATGAAAGAAAAAGGAAGAGAAAGGACCAACAAAAAAAGGGAATAGAAAGTTGAATGTGCCGTTAATCTAGTTGCATACAACCAGAATTCATTTAATATGATGTCCACAGATTAAACAAAATGAGGTGGCCGCTAGTCACTCTCTTCAACATGCACAATTTTCGCTCACTGTCTTCAAGACGTCCCCCTCATTATGAATTATTATCAAAAGCATAACATCGTCAGCCTTTCTAGTCTTTCTACCCTTCAGTAGCAGTTAAAGTATGCTCGCTTGTTAACGAGGAGACAAATAACCGAAGCTATTAAATAACAATCAAAACCCCTTTCACATTAAATTTAAACAAAAATTCCAAAATAATTTTTTTCAACAAAAATCTACTAGTGCAACCTAGAGCTCACATCTATATAATAAATCACAAGGCAATTTGGAAAAAAAAAACTATCGAGTGGCTCTCGTTCAATTGAAACAAAATCAAGGGCTTACATTTACTCTCCCAAAAGATATTTTTCCCCCAAAAGTTTTCCCCCCGAAACATAAATCATCCTCAGTATTACTCTCTCTCTCCTCTCTTCACTTTTTTAGATCTCTCTCTCATATCTCCTCTTATATCTCTTCACTTTTCAGAAAATGAGCTACAAAATCAGACATTGATGGTTAGTAGTAACACTAGCATGCTGGATTTTCTTTAACTTCTTTTATGTACTTTGCCTACATGATTTTTATGTGCTTTGCTTTGCCAACATTTTCTTTATGTGTTTACAGGATTTTTCATATACTGCATCATTCAAGAAGACGTGTCGTTGGCACGTGTCCACGGGCAAACCTAGTATAACTATATAACTATATACTTATACATAAAGGAAATAATGTCGAGGTCTGGAAATACATTTTTACGGCATCGATGATTGGTATTAGGAACCAGAACACATGCTTTAGTTAGTGAGCCTAATCGTTGTCTGACTCGGTCAAATAAAATCATCACCACTGCCCCAATTTTCATTTTCTTTAGGAAGAATATGTTAAACTCAGATAGATTACGAAAAATCTTTCCTCATGAAAATTAAAGGAAGGTATACTTCAATGTTGTTAATCAATAACGTAAGTAAAATTTACTCATATCAAAGTATCAATTTGAAAAAACTATTTATGTTTCACATTTTTGCCATATTGACGCCTTGAATCTTAACACTAGGTAAAATAAACAGTTTCACTCCGCTCCCCACTGACAGTCATGGATTGAAAAGAAACTTTTTTCGCCTATTCATAGAAGCATAGATTGGGGAAAGTTTTTTCACTGAAATCGAAAGAAAAGTATACTTAAAATGTTCTTAAGACTAACATAATAGGTGAAATTTACTCAAACCAAATGTCAATGTGCAAAACTGCTCTGTTTCTCGTTTTATCCCATATTGACACCTAGAATCTAAACGATAGCTAAAATAAACAGTTTCCCTCCGCTCCCCATTGACGCAATGGATTGAAAAGGAAAATTCTCCCTCATGCACAGCGAGGGCAAAACCTAATAGTTCCCCCCCTTTCATTATTGTTACCATCCCCATTATTAAGAGAAACATTCTCCCCATATTAGAGAATTCTACATTTACTTGTGAAATTATTCAATGTAAAATGCATACTTAAGAGACTTTAGAAAAGTTCACTTTCCTTGATATGACTATGTCTATAAGTAAACAACAAAATTGAACGGTTTATGATTGGCTAGAGAAACCATGTACAAAGCTAATTCTAAGTTTCTACTCTGTTCTACTTCTATATAATTTCAAAGGAAGACACAAAGAAAAAGCAAAGATACATCACATCTATTTCTGAGGAACACATATATTTGATACTGACTGATTCTGATGAGGACATCAATTTTATTTAGTTTAGGATTTTATTTCAGTACCATATTTGTTTTTGACAATTATAACCATATGTAATCTTTTTTTATGTATTTGAGATTTTGAGAATATTTTGAGATTTGTATCAAGATGTGAGCCTATTTATAGGCCTTAAGATTAATGAGAAAATATGTCATTCTTGATTAAAAAATTATTGTGTTGAGTTTTGCTCTTCCTCTCTCTTTGTGTGATACAATTGAGAACCAACTTATTAGGGTTTGTGATAAATCCTAATAAAAATTTTAGGGTTGTGATAAACTCTAAGATCTACCCGAAATTAAAAATCCCCAAATAAAACGACAGCCAAAACCTAATCCCCCATCGACCCATTTCGTCGACGTCGACCGCGACACCGTCCACCCTCTTCCGTTGCGTCCATCCCGCCGCTGCCCACAGCCAATCGCGCCAGCACCCCCGCGACTCCCCTGTGCTGCTCCTCGCCCCTTGCTGCCAAGTTGGGATCTAACACTAGTTGCTTCAAACCGCGGTATACTCTTTCCACTTTTTCAATATTTGTGTTATACTACTTTATCATCTCTATTATATTATGCAATTTAACTGTCGACCACAAATATCGAGATTGAGTGTTCTACTTGCCTAATTAGAGTACGAATCAATATTGCATCTTTTACTTACTAGGAACGCTTAGGGATTTAATTATTGATTGTTAAAACTGAATTATTAATTGGGCTTGTTAAACTTAATTCAATTCTTGAAAATACATCAAACCGATTAATTGTTTAAAATTCTAACTTTGATCTGCATTACATGTTGGTAAAATTAATCCTTTAAGATTCGTGGAAATTCTCTATTTAGGGCTAGTTTTACATCATTTTGGTATCAGAGCGAAGGTTCTTAAAACTCTAGTTCTTGCATCATTTAGGCATTATTTTTGCATTTATTTAGAGTCTTTTATTTTATTTTATTTCGTTTTTTTTTTCTTTAGATCACGTCAGATTCAAAAAATAATAATAATAAATTAGGACACACACGACCCCTAGTTTCCACTTTTGGTGAATGAGTCTTCGCAGCACCATCACAGATCCTGAAGAGCCTTTCTTATCCCTTCCAAATCACCCAATTAGGAACCCTAGACTTCCCCGACCTGAAATGGACAATCCTGATATCTCCGCTACCCTAGCTATCAATCAAGCAACTCTTGCCAATATCAATCAGAGGCTTGAGAAAGTGGAGTTGAATCAAACCATTGTCCCTGAGCTTCATGTCAATCGTCAGATCCCTCAAAGGAATGTTCGTGACGATCAACGTCAAGAACGTGACCCTAACAAACAATATAAGAATAACGTTAAGGCTGACGTTCCCCAGTTTGAAGGCCACATAGAACCCCATGCTTATCTTGATTGGATCCGTGCGATGGACCACTACTTTGTGTGGTTTGACATGAGCGAAGCCCTGAAAATTAAATTTGCCACAATAAAATTAACTGGAAAAGCTCAATAACACTGGACCAATCTTGAACATCCCCGCAGAGGCCGAGGCCTGGCACCCATATCCACTTAGAAAGCCATGAAAGAGAATCTCACTGAGAGATATGTACCGTTATTGTTCCACACCCGATTGCTAGATTCGTGGAACCAACTGTATCAAGAAAGTAAATCCACGCAAGAATATGTTGATAAATTTGATGACTTCCTTATTCGGTGCAATGCTTTAGGTAAAGAGAGTGAAGAACAAACTCTCTCTAGGTTCAGGATTAGATTACGAGTCGATCTGAGGAACGAGCTAATTCATAGAAATGTGGACTCATTAGCGGCAGCTTATGCTCTTGTCCTCGATATGGATAATCTTAAAGCAAGTTTCCATTACAAGTCCAGCGATTTGATGGATCATTCCTTCAGAATGAATTCTCCTGATCTCTCTAGACCTGAGCACTCCTCCTCAATACCCTAACAAGTCTTACCCAAACAAACATACTTCAAATTTCTATCCACTTAGAAATGACAACACGGGTAAGAACACTAAAAGAAACTATTCTAAGATTGATCCTCTCACTAAGTGTTATAAATGTAAGTAATACGGCCATGTTGCTGACAACTGTCCCAGTCCAAGTAGGATCAATATAGTAGAGGGTATCACAATCATCGATGATGAGCCCGACACTTAGTTTACCTATGAACCTAATGTAAGTAATGACTTTGATAAAAAAGAGGATGACCGGTCTCTCAATTATATTCAGTCTGTCCAATCACCTCCATTGAGTGTACCTGGGTCACCCATCCCATCCCAAATCACTTGGCAGCCTATAGATTTTCTCCAGGTGTTGGAACATCCTAGAGTCATAGAGTCAGCACCCATATTTGCATATCACATTCATGACTTGCATAGAGAAATTTTTAAGGAACTTAATGAGAATAATTTTAACTACAAGTTAATAGCAGATATTAGAAGAAAATTTATAACTTTTGATATTGGTGACGAGGTAATGGTTCGGATTCATCTGGAACAGATTTCTGTTGGACCTGTTAAGAACTTAAACATACGTGCTGCAGGCCCATTTAAGATTCTACATGCAATCAATGATAATACCTATATCGTTGACCTTCCTGAAAATGTTGGCATAAGTAAGACTTTCAATATTGAGGATCTAGTACTTTATGAAGACTCAAAATTCAACCCTAAAAATTTTTTTATAGATGAACCTACCCTGCAGCCTAATGGTGAGATTCCCACATTTACCCATTTACCTTATATTATTCACCCACGGACAGAAGAATTGAATAATATTTTAGATGATCAGATAATCTCTACAAGAGATGGTGGTATGCACAAGTATTTGGTGAGGTAGAAAAACAAGCCGAAGTTAGATGACACTTGCAGTGATCGTGAGGGGCTCCTGTAACTGGATCCAGAACTTTTGGAGCACCATGACATAATCACTTGTTTTGACTCGACTGGATCGAGCTTTCTCCCACCCGGAGAGAATGATGAGGACATCAATTTTATTTAATTTAGGATTTTATTTCAGTACTATATTTGTTTTTGGCAATTATAGCCATATGTAATCTTTTTTTATGTATTTGAGATTCTGAGAATATTTTGAGATTTGTATCAAGATGTATTTTGATTTTTGAGCCTATTTATAGGCCTTGAGATTAATGAGAAAATATGTCATTCTTGATTAAAAAAATATTGTATTGAGTTTTGCTCTTCCTCTCTTTGTGTGATACAATTGAGAACCAACTTATTAGGGTTTGTGATAAATCCTAATAAAATTTTAGGGTTTGTGATAAATTCTAATAAAATTTTAGGGTTTGTGATAAACTCTAACATCTACCCCAAATTAAAAATCCCCAAATAAAACGACAGCCAAAACCCAATCCCCTGTTGACCCACTTCGTCGACGTCGACGGCGACGGCGTCCACCCTCTCCCGTCGCGTCCATCCTGCCGCCGCCCACAGCCAATCACGCCAGCACCCCTGCGACTCCCCTGTGCTGCTCCTTGCCCCTTGCTGCCAAGTTGAGATCTAACACTAGTTGCTTCGAATCCCGGTATACTCTTTCCACTTTTCTAATATTTGTGTTATACTGCTCTATCATCTCTATTATATTATGCAATTTAACTATCGACCACAAATATCGAGATTGAGTGTTCTACTTGCCTAATTAGAGTACGAATCAATATTGCATCTTTTACTTGCTAAGAACGCTTAGAAATTTAATTATTGATTGTTAGAACTGAATTATTAATTGGGCTTGTTAAACTTAATTCAATTTTTGAAAATCCGTCAAGCCAATTAATTGTTTAAAATTCTAACTTTGATCCGCATTACATGTTGGGAAAATTAATCCTTTAAGATTCGTGAAAATTCTCTATTTAGGGTTAGTTTTATATCACATTCCCCTCAAAAGAAATGACCCCGAGGATAAAACACCTAAAGTTCTGTATAAAAGTGTATTTTCATGCAAGCAGATTATACTAAATGATGAGAATGACAAAAGCAAAAGAAATCATGTGGTAGACAAGAAAACACTAGAGTAGACCATCTATGTGACCACATAAACAACTAGGAAACTCGCTGAGCTCTCACTATTAAATCATTAATAATTGTGTAAATTTGATTTACCACAAATGTGTATCATTGTTTTAAACTAGGAATTCAAAGTACTACCTCCACATATATCAAAATGCAGCATGCGCCAAAAACCTGGAGCAATTCGTCTGTCATCTAAACCAACTAAAATTTTCACAGCTACAGAGTTTTGTGTTTTGATGAAGTAGCCCATAACATGCAGAACTAACAACTGTATAAACACTCCCAACTCCATGGATCAAATATCAATTCCTTTAAGTAATGAACACTTTTTTATTTGAGTTAACTTACCTAAAAAAAGGTATATCGTAAGATACAGAATATATACTAAAAGATAAATTCCATCATAGATAAACCTATAAGATGCCCACACAAATCACTCCACCTATTGCATCAACTAGTAAACTTATACCATCCTAACTATAGTAAGATCATATACAACTAATGCTTGTCAGACTAGAACAAGCTCCAAACTTATCAAAATACAGTGCATCCCATCAAATTCAACTACAATCTTCATATTGATAAGCAAGAGTGAGATACATTGGTTCGTGGCATGATGAAATAGCCCATTACTTAAGAGAGCATTCCAAAACTATACCTTCGTCTACTGCTGTTCAACTGATTCACCACCGACAAGCTGAACTGCGCATACCTACCCCACCCATACTGCAGCATCGAAGAATTTGCAATGTCCAAGTACATCGACAAATGGTCCACATTATTCCCCTTGGGAAATATCAACACTCTCCTACACCAACCAACAACAAAAACAACTTAATAACCCAAATCATGAATCAATCAAAATAGGAAAGATGCTGCCCATTGTGTTCATCATTTTCATACCCGCATTCCAACAAACACCTTATGTTCCACAATCACAACACATTAAAAGATTGCATCTTTAATTAAATGAATTCCTTTAGATAATCAAATGCAGAAAATAACCTATGTTACCTTGTGAAACAACTGAGCAACCAATCGAGGAATCGCAGGTTGAGGAATCGCAGGTTGAGGCCAATCCCTTGGAGCTCCAAAAACCCTACATTTGATACCCGAACAAGAAAGAGAATCAAACCCTATATCTGAAGCTTTTATGATGGAGAGTGGCGAATAAGGTTAGGGTTAGGGTTAGGGTTAGGATTAGGGCGAAAGGGGTGAATCGTTGGAGGAGGTGACGGAGCCACCGTAGACGACGGAGGAGGTAGTGGTGTCACCGGATTCGCTGGAGGAGGTGGCGGCGATGAGAAAGGAGAAGAAACGAGGAAAAGGAAAGAGGAAAGAAAATGGTCGGTGATTGGAAAATGTTACCAAGATGACCTACTTTTTGAAAGTATTTATCAAACGTACCCACTTTAGAAAGTATTTACCAAACTGACCCATTCGCTCCCTAGATAGCGAGGTTTGTTAAAACTTCATCGCTATCTGAGATAGCGATGTGTATGGTTGTGTTTCTCCACACTTTAGAGAAAAATTGAAAAAATACTAAGTTTAGGCTTGCTATCTTTGATAGCGAGTATGTTTGTACCACACTCACAAACTGAGATAGCGAATGTATGGCCTTGAAGAAAAATATGAAGTTCATACTCGATATCTCAGATAGCGTGTAATTTTTTATCACACTTGCCAACTGAGATAGCGAGTGTAGATTGGGGACGAATTTAAAAATTCTTGGGCTTAGACTCGCTATCTCAGTTGGCGAGTGTATTTATACCACACTTGCTAACTAAGATAGCAAGTGTCGATTGGGGAAGTTTTTATAGACTCGCTATCTTAGATCTCTCTCACTTCTTCGAAACACTCTCTCTCTCTTCTCTCCCAAATCTAAAAGAAACCCAAAACCGTAGCCTCCCAATTCGTAATTTTCCCAACAAAATCTCTCCAAATTCACTTCATCGCTCTCAACTCTCTCAACTCCAGCTCTCAATTTAGGAGGCTAGGGTTTGTTCATTTTGGGTTTCTTTCGGAGTTAGAGAGAGAATGGAAAGAGAGAAGTGAGGGAGAGCGAAACAGTAAGTCTTTAAAAATTTCTCAATCGACACTCGCTATCTCAGTTAGTGAGTTTAGTAGAAAAGCACTCGCTAACTGAGATAGCGAATTTAGATTGAGGATTTTTTCTTCAAGACCCTACACTCGCTATCTTAGTTAGCGAGTGTGGTACAAACACACTCGCTATCTGAGATAGCAATGGTCGATTGGGGAAGTTTTCACACAACCATAAACTCGTTATCTCAGGTAGTGAGTTTAGTACAAACACAGATGTTTTTCTTCAAACACATAATCATACACTCACTATCTCAGATAACGATGAGGTTTTAACCAAACTTGCTATCTTAGATAGCAGATGGGTCGTTTTGATAAATACTTTCGAAAGTGGGTCATTTTGTAGGCTTTCAAAAAGTGGGTCATTTTGGTAAAAAAATCAAAATAGGTCCGTCCTGGGGGCGAGCGGAGCGGAGAGCTTGGCTCTAGGAAAGAGCCGTTTGGGAGACAAGTCTAAGGATCAACTCTAGGGAAGAGTTTTAGCTCTGAACTTGTTAAGAAGAGGTCCACCCTGGGGGCGAGCGGAGCGGAGGGCTTGGCTCTAGGAGAGAGCCGTTTGGGAGACAAGTTTGAGGAGCAACTCTAGGAGAGAGTTTTAGCTCAGAACTTGTTGAGAAGAGGTCCGCCCTGGAGACAAGCGGCGCGGAAAGCTCGGCTCTAGGAGAGAGCTGTTTGGGATACAAGTTGGAGGAGCAACTCTAGGAGAGAGTTTTAGCTCTAAACTTATGAAGAAGAGATCCGCCCTGGAGGCGAGCGGAGGGGAGAGCTTGGCCCTAGGAGAGAGCTCTTTGGGAGACAAGTTTGAGGAGCAACTCTAGGGGAGAGTTTTAGCTCTAAACTTGTGGAGAAGAGGTCCGCCCTGGAGGCAAGCGGAGGGGAGAGCTTGGCCCTAGGAGAGAGCCGTTTGAGAGACAAGTTTGAGGAGCAACTCTAGGAGAGAGTTTTAGCTCAGAACTTATTGAGAAGAGGTTCGCCCTGAAGGCTAGCGGAGGGGAGAGCTTGGCCCTAGGAGAGAGCCGTTTGGGAGACAAGTTTGAGGAGCAACTCTAGGAGAGAGTTTTAGCTTTGAACTTGTGGAGAAAAGGTCCGTCCTGGAGGCGAGCGGAGAGGAGAGCTTGGCCCTAGGAGAGAGCCGTTTGGGAGACAAGTTTGAGGAGCAACTCTATGGGAGAGTTTTAGCTATGAACTTGTTGAGAAGAGGTTCAATAGTTGTGGGAGCAATTTCGAATGGTGAGCTGCCCCGCACTTACTTGTTTGCAAGCGGCTAAAGCAGCGTCGAACCAAGTGTTGGACTCAAAACTTGTTGATAAGAGAGTTAATGAGTTGTCGGAGCAATTCCAAATGGTGAGCTATCCCACACTTGCTTGCTTGCAAGTGGCTAAGGCAACGTCAAACCAAGTGTTGGACTCCAAACTCGTCTTTGAGCTTAGCAAGTTATGGAAGTTGTCCTGTAGGACAAACTGGGCTCCGAACTTACTGTTTGACGAGTCGTAGACGTGATTCAGAGAGATAGAAATGAGGCAAGTGCAATATCTTTCAATAGAAAAAGGTTGAGTTTTATTGAGATGAACTAAGTGGCCGCTTTAATTAGGCAAGCTATTATTACATGCTTCTTGGCTGTGTTACAAGCATCGGCCTTATTGAAAACTGAAAACATACTTCTACAATAGGGTGAGAGCCTCTTGGAAGGAGTTTGGTTCTCCCCCCATTGGACCTCCTTGGATAAGGTGGAGGACGGCCCCTGGTTCGGAATCTTGGAACTCGGCGGACCTCTCTGTTCGCTTGTAGGCTCCTCGGGGTGGAAGATCGACCCCATCTCTTCGAACGAACTTGGCCAGGTGTCCCCGCTATATGAGTTCTTCGATCTCCTCTTTAAGAGCACGATAATCATCCGTGTCGTGGCCATGGTCCCTGTGAAAGCGGCACCACTTATCTCTTTTTGTTTTCTTGCCAGAGGTATTCATTCTAGGGGGAGCGCGGAGTAGCCCTTCCTTGTCCACCTCCATAAGAACTGCTGATATACTAGCAGTGGGGGGGGGGGGGGGGTGAACCTCTCAAAATGAGGAGCTGGGCGGCGTTGGCTATTGTCGTCCCTTTGGAATTTCTGGGACCCTTCTTCGCCCGTATTCTTCCATTTGTTCCCGAAAGATGGTTCCTCGAGAGTGGGGGGGTTGAGAGCCTCTTCCACTCGGATGTACTTCTCACTCCTAAGCAGGAGTTCTGAGAAGTCCTGAGGAGGCTTCTTGGCAAGGGACACCTTGAGATCGGTGTTGGTGACATTGTGCCTGAATGCCGCAGAGGCTACTGATGGTTGAGGGAGGCAATAGACCGGACTTCAGTGGTGAAGCGCCGAACGTAATCTCTTAGGCGTTCACCCTTTCTTTGGCGGAGGGTCACCAAAGATACACTTGTTTTCTCGGTCCGTCGGCTACTCACGAAATGAGTAAGGAAGCGCCCTTCGAACTGGTCGAATGAGAAAATGGAGGTCGGGGCGAGTCGAGAGTACCATTCTCTCGCAGTCCCTTTCAGCGTGGCAGGAAAGGTCTTGCAAAAGAGCGCATTCGAAGCCTGGTGGATCATCATGAGAGTTTTAAAACTCTTGATGTGGTCGGCGGGGTCTGACTCCCCGTTGTATGACTTAAAGTTAGTGGGCTTGAAATTTTGCGGGACCGGGGCTTCCATGATGGCTCGGGAGAACGGGGGCCTGCTCGGGCAGAAATTCCTCGCCCGTTGTTCCTCTTCTCTGTCAAGTCGGCCAAGGCACCTCTAAATCTCGTGGAGACGGCGATAGACCGAGTCTTCCCTTCGGTTATATCATGTCGAGCCCCTAGACTCTGTCCCATGCGAAAGGGGACTAGGAGTGTTGTGGTGACGGCTTGGGGCAGGTTGAGGACTAGGTGCCCATTGCTCGTGGTTGGGAGCGACGTTGAGGGCCTGTAGAACGGCCTCTTGAAAATCTTGGAACTCCGCCCTTGTTGCTAGTGCCCCTCCAGCTTGGTGGTCCCTATATGTGGCTTGGCTTACTGGAGAATGACTTCTCCGCCGATGATGTTGAGGGGACTTTCTCCGCCTCCTCGGGGGAGGGGATCTTCTGGTCCTCGGTCCGCGGGGGCTCCGGACTCTTGAGACCCCTGGGTGCTCAGGTTGGTGGACTCCCCCAAGGGCTCGCCATCCATTCAGGCGAGTTCGGAGGTCGACCACCTTCTGGCCGTTAACAATCACTTGACGGAGATCCCGCTCGGGAGGGCTTTGAGAAGCCATAAAGTCAACTGGAGGATTTTGGACCGCGACATGGTCCTGAGGAAGATGTTGCTTTGGACGACTCCGACGAGAGCCCCCCTGGGCAGCCCCCCGAGACCCTGGAGGGGCCTGTTGAGGAGGAGGTTGTTGAGGAAGAACACCTTGAGCTGGAGGAGGAGGAGGAGGAAGAGGAGTGGTTCTTCGGCTGAAGACCATTGCCTTTCCCTTTTCTTTTGGATGTATGGCTTGAAACTAATCTCGTTGATGAAGTTAGGTTGGATTGCTTTTTCGGTTCTCACAGACGGCGCCAATCTGTTGCTGCTGATTTTGGTGTGGGAGCAAACGGATAAATTTGTGGATTTTTGAGAAAACGAATAAGGCAAACTTGCTGACTTGTTGACCTTCACCAACGTATTAACTTGGTTTCTTGCTGCTACGAACCTGCAAAATGTGCGAAACATCGGGATGGATCCCAGCGACGCACCCTCTGACGCTCTTGTCAGTAATCAGGAAGATTATGAAAGAGCTTTATGTAGAAAAATATTGATTACCTTCTTATGGTGGGGGGAAAGGGGTTTTTATAGTCGCCTTAGGGATCCGTTTCGAGATAAGAACAAATTCCTACTTCCCAGTGTACATGGATAGAAGTGGTTAAAACCACCTCTTAGGGATAATTATGAATCTAAATTCTTCTTTATCCTTCTGAACTGGTTTGTAACGGGTTGGGACTCGTACCCAGTAGGACAGATCCGTTTATGGGTTAGTGGGCTTTCAAGAAAAACCAGTTCCCATTTTAGATCCGTTTGTAGGTGAAATTACCGTTTTACCCCTAAGAGCTTTAAGACTCGTGCCCGATTTGGACGGTCCCGATTTAATCCTATTTTAGCCATATTAGCAACTATGAGAGATAATGCTTCTAAGAAAATGTCGGATTATATTGCCACCTCTGTAATTCTATGGACCTACAAAATAGTCACTATCATTTCTTGTATCTCTTATGTTTTAGATAATACAGTTATTTACATATTATTTTGTCTTTACTCAAGATTTGATATAATATTTAGAGTTTTTAGTATTAAAATTTTAAGTATTTGTGTACATAATCAATATATAGTGATTATGCTATATATTCTTTGAGTTCGTAATGAGATTTCTTCTCTGAATGATTTTCTCAGCAACATAAAACATTGTTAAAATATTCAACTGACACGTCCACCAAGTCGCGTGCACTTGGTGCACGACAAATTCCAGCTAGTATATATAAGCGTATAAATATTAAGCCAATAACAAATGCTAACTACGTCCTTAATAATTAAGGGTATTATAAGAATAAGTAGGAAAACACAAAAAATAAATTTCTTCTGTTTCATTGTCATTTTAAAAAACTAAAAAATAATGACCTATAATTATATTTTTCTCCTTTGGCGAAGAAAGGTTAGAAAAACATTCTCGAAGTACCATCTTAGGTTTCCACAAGACCAGAAAATATTTTTAAAAGATGCTTGATGCTTCATATCAATTTACTCCAGTTTCTTTTCTATCGAATTTTTCAAATTCAACTCAACTGATACTTTAACTTGAATTGTGCGCAGTTACTAGCTGATTTTTGTTCTAATTCAAAATCATATGGTTTATAAACAAATCTTCAGAACAACGAACATATATAACTCTTGCTCTTTTTTCTTTTCTTCTTCAGTAAAGAAGATTTAAGATCTACTTTTTTTTTTGTTGATAAACAGATGACCTGAGTCATCGCTTCATTAAAGAGTAATTAACGAAATAGAAGATACAGATACATAGTCAGCCCGAAGGCGAGCAACATCAAAAAACATCTGACAAAAATACAGCAGTCAGATAACATCGCAAAACATCAAAATAGAGATACATGAACAAAACCAAAAGAAACTGTTGTGCGGTCTTTGAGAACTGGCGACCCGCCACTTGCTTGTGAGCTACTCCTCCTCTCCCAAGCGCATCTTCTTCATGGTTCTGATATTCCCTGTCCATTCAAAACAGCATAAGTGAATTTTACGCATGAGAAAGGATAGTCTATGGGACACACTGTTAAAACAGTAGTCGTTACGGTCTAGCCAGAGGTTCCACATAATAGAAGCAGCCACCATATCCCACTCTAATCTAACCTCCTTTCTAATCCTGTTCGATCTAATGTCCCCCCAGACCTCAGCACTAGACCCTGGACACCGTAATACCCCGTACGTATGACCTAATTTCTCCCATACCCAAGTCGCTCTATGACACTTGAATAGGATGTGATTAGTATCTTCTTCGCAATTAAGACATCTATGGCACATCGCGTCGTCCAACATACCCCGCTTCATCAAATTAGCCTTCGACAAAATCGCATCATTATCCACCAGCCAAAGAAATACTTGAACTCTGGAAGGGATGTTGGAGGCCCATATAACATCCGCTACTCCGTTTCTAATCCCTCCATCATTCAACCACTTGTATAATGAGGAGACCGAGAATTTACGATTTGCCTCCAGAGTCCACCCTCTCTCGTCTTCCGTCTGATGAGTGTACTTTCCTTCTATACGAATAAAATTGTTGACCAGTTGAAGTTGACAAATGGACTCCTGATCCAGCACATTCTTGACTTCTAATCTCAGCTTGTTGTTCTTCCAAACGTCGCTCACTAGGGTGTCATTGTTGAGAACTGCCTCTGCGGCTAAGGGAAACATACCCATAAGGGAGTTATTACCGCATCATTTGTCCTTCCAAAATCTTGTATTCTTGCCATTCTTAACCCTACAAAGAGTGTTGCTATGATAAACTTCGCCCGTCTTGTAAAGTCCTTTCCATAAGAATGACTTCTTACTATGGACATCTTTTCCCCCGTATCTGAACTTCTTCCTTGTTCTATAATTAGTAAAAGACTTACACCACCAATTGTGCATCAGTTAGCCAACTTCCACCACCACTTACTGAGAAGGGCCATGTTCATATCCCTAAGATTAATGATTCCTAATCCGCCAAACTCTTTCCTTTTGCAGACCCTCCCCCAACTAATCAGGTGGATCCCTTTACCTCCCTCGTTGGCTCCTTTCCACAGAAATCTCCTTCTACATTGATCTATCTTGTGAATTACCCAAGCCGGAAGTTCATAAATGGACATGAGGTAGATGGGGATGCTGTTGATAACGGAATTGAGTAATGTGATCCGACCTCCCAGAGTTAACAATTTCCCTTTCCATCCAGCTAGTATTTTTTGGATCCTATCAATTAGGGGTTGCCAATCTTCCCTATGGAGCTTCCCTGGCCTGATAGGGATGCCTAGATATGTCAATGAAAACTCCCCCTTATTGCAGCCTAGCATTTGTTGGATCGATGAGATGGGAGTGGAGCATTTTTCACTAAGCTGGATGACACAACTCTTATTGAAGTTGACCTTCATACCCGACCATGCCTCGAAGCACTTCAAGACCGTTCCCATAGCTATGATGTCCTCCTTCGAAGCCGAACCAAACAATAGAGTGTCGTCTGCATACTGAAGGATAGAAATTGGCTCAGAGAAACCTTTCAGGTAAATGCTGAAGGAAGCCTTCTCCTTTTTGCCGTTAGCTATCATCTCTGCCAGCCCATCTGCGACAATTGCAAATAGCATCGACAACAAAGGATCCCCTTGTCTAAGGCCTCTCTTGCATCTGATTTCTTTTCCTTGTGCTCCATTAACTATAAGGAACGATTTACCTCCTCTGATGCACTAAGATATCCACTTCCTCCACCTATCCCCAAATCCTTTAAGAAGCATAACCTCGTCTACGGCGTCCCATTCAACCGAGTCGTATGCCTTTTGAAAATCTACTTTAAAGAGGAAACCGTCTGTTTTGTCCTTGGTTCCTCTGAAAATAATTTCATGGGCCGAAGCGACACTATCCATAATGTCTCTTCCCTTAATAAAGCCGCTTTGTGAGTCGCCAACGATCTCCTTTAAATGTGGGCTCAATCTATTTGCCAGCACTTTGGTGATAATCTTAAAGGAACCATTGAGTAGACTGATGGGTCTCAGGTCTCCAACCTCATTAATCTCTTGTTTCTTGGGGATGAGAACGATATTGGCATAATTTAATCTATCTAACTCCGCCTCCCCCCTGTAAAAATCTGCGACGATATGCATGAAATCCTCTCTGATGATTTTCCAATAGATCTTGTAAAAAAATAAAGGGAAACCGTCAGGACTTGGCGCCTTTTCCAAGCCCAGATTCTTGATAGCCAAAACAACTTCCTCTTCACTTATACTGTTTTCGATGTTATCAGAACCATTGAACCTTGATTCCATCCACATGTTCTGATTGAGCGAACTCCTATGCTCCCTTCTTTTGCCTAGAAGCTCCTTGTATGTCTCGTTAATGTGGTGTGTGATTCTTTCCTCGCTCTTGCACCAAATTCCGTTCACCGTTAGCCCAGAGATGTGATTGGATCTTCTTCTTCCGTTCGCAATCCTATGAAAGAATTTAGTGTTAGCATCTCCCTCCTTTAGCCACTAGATCCTGGAACGTTGCCTCCAATAGCTTTCCTCCATCCTTTCCAATTGTATGATGTCTTGACTGTCCCTATAAAGCTCGTCGAATTCGACCTCTGTTAAGTCTCTTTCCTCCTCTATAAGCTCTAATTGCTCTATCTTCTCCCCTATTACTTCTTTGCTTCTTTGGTTCTGGCCGAATTCTGCCCTGGCCCACTGTTTCAGCTTTATTCTTAGTCTCCTTATCTTTTCAATCCAGAAGTGGGCGCCTTCCAATTTTCCTCAATAATCTTCTGTGTTCCATCGCACAACGTCCATGACTTTTCAAATCTAAATTGATATCTGTTACTTGTGACACCCTCTACTTTAAAAGATCGCTAAAGTCTCTTAAGATATGAATACTTACAACACAATATACCATGTACCATGCATGGATGTATATATCGAGCGTAAAAGTTTTTTGAAAATATAATGAAACCCTTAACCAATATAGCATGCATGAATGATTTGACATTTGAGATAAAAAGTTCGTCGAATATGAGCAATTCAACAAAACCTATTCAAAATATTCATGTTACTTTGGAAGATGCAGCTGCATAGTCTGAAATTTGCTTAAATACGAACACATTTCCTTTTGTAAGATGTATGTGTTAGGGATTTGTTGAGTTATGCGACAACTGATACAGTGAATAATCAAGAAATAGTAGACCAAACCAAACACACAAGCACAATTTTGTCCCGGTTTATCTTCGCCTAAATCGGGGGAAAAATAAACGAGATATTATTCGACTAGAGAAGATATAAGAGTTGGTCACTCTCACAAAAAAATTATCTATCTCTCAAGGCTCACTATAATATATTATATTGTTTACAATAGAAAACTCTCAAATGAAGTACTAGATTTTTTCGGCACACCTCTTAATAGAGGTCATTACAATATTATATAAAGATCTAGAGAAATCCTAGGTTCTGGTCTTGATATAATCACCATCTAATATACCATGAAAAGAAAGTCAAACGATAGAAGTCGTGCGATCTAACTTGGAGAAGAAATTGGGATTCAAACAGATCACCAAGATCCGACCCAAATCTGCTGTTGCGCCGCTATCGATCGACTGCTCCAAAGAGTCGTCCACTGCTCTAAAGTTGGATAGCAGACCAAACTATTAGGTTTGACTGCAATCCTGTGTAGTCGACTGCAACCTGATCATGCTTCTTCCTGTTGCTACTACTGCTCATTTCTTCTTCCACATTCGCTTCGAATCCTCTTCTGCTTCACCGTCTTCTCTTCACATCGAACCTAGTATACAATATATAAAGCCAACAATCTCCACCTTAGATTACATACCCATGCTTCCACACATGGGTGATTAATTCTCTCCAAACTCTTACTTTCCTCCTGCAAACAACCATATTTAGTGACTTCTTCTACTAGTTGAATTTACGTCCACATTTTATTTCTACAATCGTATGCCCCCTTCAAGGGCATACCCCAGTAGGTGTCAATATGAAGGCGCCACATCCGCTCGAACCCCACCTACCCCGAGACATTTTCCACCTCCCGACAATATTCGAACGTCATGATCGCGCTTCAGTGATTCAAGTGTGGCAAATTAGATACTGCTTTAAGAACGCAGGACTTCAAATCATGTGTGCAAGATTTTTCATTCCCACAAAGCTTGTGGAGGTTGTGCCGGACACCCCTCATTCCCTTCATCACCTTACGACGACCTTTCCAAACCGATGATTTTCACCTTGAGCTGTGTACCTGCAGTTTCGTACTTACAGAGTTCACAAGGATTTTATATTTCGTTTCAACAAAATCCATAACCTTCTCCAATGTGAAACCCTTTGCATATATCATCTCAAACTCAACTGTTCCCTCACCTACTACGTCATAAATCTCACAATCATTGTTCTCACATAACAACTTGTTGTAAACTTGTAAGTAGAAAACATCTCTCTCTTTTGGGGTAAATATAAGAAGAACTACTCGAATCAAGAAACCAGCCAGAATCCATATCTATTTCACTTGAAACAAGAAAATAGTATAAGTTATCACATGATTCAGCAGCACTAACTATGTTGGCACCCCTCTAATTCAACCATTTGCAACAATCTCTCTTGTAATGGATAATCCCTTTAAAATGATGACAACAGAACCCACCAGTACGCTTACTTTCCCTTCTAATTGAAGTACCATCTACCACCAAACAACTCATAGAAGTAGACACTGAATTCTGAATCTCCTTCCTAAGTTCATCATCCTTTAAAACTCTTATCACACCGGCTACCAAAAACTTCTCCTTGACAGATTTCTTGTGTAACATGGTGGTCATCAATTATTTGTACGAATCTGGCAGTGAATATATCAAGTTGAAAGTTTTATCATTTTTGCTTAGATCATCTGCGTTTATCGATCTCAATTCAGATAACACTGCATTGAATTTCACTTTATGATCTTAAAGAGCGATATATTCATTCATTGAAATACAAAATAGTTCTCTTCCAATACATCTGATCATGTAACGATGATTCTGAGTAGTCAATTTTGAGTCTTGCTGTCAGACTCGCCACGCTTCTGCACCTGACGTTGTTCGTCAATGACAATCGGATTAAACTTAAGGCTTTTGAACAAATCTCCTCCCAATTCTTCTGCCTCATGCCAATTGGTATCCTATTATCTTCTTCTAGGGCAATCCAAGCAATGTTGAACCAATGTGTCTTATAAGTACACCTTCTAGAGATTAAAGTTGATCTTACCATCAAACTATTTGATTTTCATGAAACTTTGATTTGTCATCTTCTCCAAAGAACTCGAGCAACCACGAACCTAAAGCTCGGATACCAATTATTAGGAATTTGCCGAGTTACGCGACAACCGATCCAATGAATAACCAAGCAATAGTAAACCAAACCAAACACACAAGCACACACTTTTGTCCCGGTTCGACTTGGCCTAATCTGAGGGATGAATAACTGAGATATTATTCAATAAGAGAATATACAAGAGTTACAGTCATTCTCACCAAGAAGATATCTATCTCTTAAGTCTCACTAGAATATACTATGTTGTTTACAATGGAAAACTCTTAGATGAAGTACTAAATAATTTCGCCACACCACTTGATGGTGGCTATTAAAATATTATATAGAGATCTAGAGAAACCGTAAGGTTTGGTCATGATACAATCACCTTCCGATATACTCTGAAGAGAGTCACACAATAGGAGCCGTATGATCTAATTCGGAGAAGAAACTGAGCTTCAAACAAATCACCAACACCCGACCCAAATCTCCTGCTGCCACGCTGTCGGTTGACTGTGCCAAAAAAACAATCAACTGCTGTCAAGTCAGAGAGCGGACCAAACTATTGCAGTCAACTGCAATCCTATAGAGTCGACTGCAGCATAATCATGCTTCTTTCTGCAGCTCCAATCTTCTTGCACATTCGCTTCAAATTCTCTTCTCGCTTCACCGTCTTTTTTTCACATTGAACCTGCAAGACATTAACCCAATAATATGTGCAAAATGTTGAAACTTGTTGCTAGTAATAATGGGGAAAATGAATTCAAGAAACGAGATAGTGAAGTGCGAGTCCGAGAGTCTCTCTGGTATTCTGTTTCTACTGTACAATAAACATCTAAACCTTTGCTTATGCCGTTAACTCTATTATCACATAAAATGCAAGCGACCAAATTTTAATGTAAGTTATTGAAAATTTGTCCGTGATATTATGAATAGACAATATTGTCATCTTCCCCCAAATTGATTGGTTAGTTGAGTCGTCAAAATATCTAGTTGTTTTTAGCTTAACTTGTAATTAATAGAAACAAAGAGAAGAGAAAGATGATATATGAATAACTTCCCTCTCTTCTTCTGCTAGACTTCAGCCATGTCAAAATTCCATTTTCTTCTTCGAAGAATAAAATCTGACATAAATAAAATTGTGATTATTTCTACTAGTAATTTACACGTGCGATGCACGTCTTAATAAATATAGTTTTTTAAAATAAAAATTTAGACATAGTCTCGATTTGAACTTAGAACCTCCTTTATAATAGTTATGCACGTGTATTGCACGGGTTGGTAGATTGACAAAACATTTACAAATGGCACGCCTTCTCCCATTATAATATTAGAGATTTACCCACTACTGGTTGAAACGATGGGTCCAAAAAAATTTATTTTTTGAGCAATTGATGAGCCGAAAAGGCCCACCTTGTTCTATTAATCATAAGGCTCCAAAGTTGTTACTAGGATAACTATAATCACTAGAAAACTGGAGAGGTATTTCAGTGCATCAAACAGTTAAAGATATGATGTCCAAAAGTACAAACCTATGAGCCTTGTTCATAGTCTTAATTCACATAATGGTTTTGATGATCATGAACTATCTTGAAATGAAATAAAGCACATTTTTTTCCCTTCCTTTCTTTTTCCTCCATGCAACTTGCAGGAAAAGTCCAGATCACCTTTTACAAAAGAAAATGGCCTGTTTTGTCATCTACTTTGCAAAGTTAAACAGTGATGACCACTCTCCTCTCCTCAAGTGGCCATCAAAGCTTGTATATATCCTTTTTTTATTCCCCCTTATATCATTTGATTGACAGGGGGGAGGGGGCCTCAAACTTTGCTGGAGTTAGCCACAACAGCAATAGCAAGCTGTATGGGTGGAGGGAACAAAACAGTAGGATTAATCGAGGTTAATTATATAAAAAATATTGAAGAAGCCAACACTAGGGCTGCAAACGAATCAAGCTATTCGCGAGCTATTCGGCTCGAGCTCGAGCTCAAAACCGAGCTCGTTTCGTAAACGAGCCGAGCTCGAGCTTGATTTTTTTTTTTTTTTTTTAAGGCTAAGCTCGCAAGCTATTCAGCTCGAATATGGTCAAAGCTCGGCTCGAACCGAGCTCGAGCTCAAAATTAAGCTCGTTTCGTAAACGAGCCGAACTCGAGCTTGAAGGTATTCGGCTCGGCTCGGCTCGATTGCAGCCCTAGCCAACACTAACCACCGCCCCACCATAAGAGTCACAGTTTCTGTTTGTATGTTATTATCATCTTCTGTTTAAATAATGTTCTAACAATCCAGTGACAGGTAATGTCCAAGTTATTATTTTGTTTGAAGATGGTGATCTGAGGCATCAAAGATTTTACAACAGAAGGAAAATATCTGGTAGAAAAGAGAGGAGAAAAAGCTCTTTCAGATGTGATTTGTGAGTGTGAATACACACACACACACACATGGTTAAAAGGAGATGAATCGCTTTCAGTTTGAGGCCAGGATGCTTGGAGTTGGAGGTGGTGGTATAAAGTTATCACCAACTTTGGTTGATTGATAAGCATGCAGAATCTCTATGTTAAAAGAGTATAGGATTCCTAAAGGAGAATCCTATTGTAGTGATACAATAAGACCATGTGTAGCTTTAGTTATGTTGTATAGATGGTGGCCGAAACAACAATGAAAACAATGAAAGCCTTTATCCCAAATCTTCAGTCTTCAATTCAAATTTGTATCCATCTTGGTTATATATCAGAACTCAGTCCATTCCGTTTATTATGCTAACTGGACCTGTTAATTATCAGTTTCCCTTTGCACAAGCACAATCATTCTCAATTGGATTTGCGTCTAATTTCTTATAAATATGGTCATTCCTCGACAGTCTCTTCATGCTAATTGTAAACTTAAAAGTCCCTAGTCTTCTCCCATACTTGTTTTGTTTATTGTATGTAATGACATCTTCCAAAAGTTAGTACTAAGATATTTCATCTTAAGGGGTCTGGAATCAGAATATAGTGAAAAAAAAGGGAAGGACATGAGGTTTTAAAGCAGAAAATTAAAGCATGAGTTAGTATGTGGTCTAAAATCAGAATCCACTTAAAAATGGAGGACCCAAATAGTAGAGCATAAAGTTAGAAGCCAAAGTGCTAGCTTTGCCATTGCTATTTTTGAAAAGCTAACAGGGATGACCACTACAATTGTTTTCCAAGTTGCGATGAATGAATCTTTCTTTGGTAGGGTCTGTTTAAATTTTGTGCTAGTTGACATTGTCTAGTACCCACCACACTTAAAATAGTTTCAGCGACAACAGCAATGGAATGGTGGTTGTACGCATCTCTCAACAGTAGTCACTAACCACCTGCTCAAATAAGGAATGATAACCATAAGTATCGATAGTTCTTTTCTTCTTTGTTTATACATGTCATTTATATCTAACTACTTAACAAGGAGTACATGATATAGTTAGTTACCTATGACTTCGGAGTTTTGACAGAAATAGAGAGAATATATAAAGCCATAAATAAAGGAAGGTAAAAGTATCTTTCCAATATCACAGGATACCTTCATATAGAAGAAAAAATAAGAGAACCAAGCAAAAGGAGATGGTATTAAAGTAAGAGATGCACAAGCTAGTGGAGTTCAGACTCAGATCCAACTACTGATGAGGAGAGATTAATCTCAGACATCCTGGTGGTATTGGGTAAACAGAAAAATAAAAGCAGAAGAATAAGCATTACATCTCTAAATATAGTAAGTAAAAGTTTGAAGATATTTAAAACAGAGAAAAGTATGAATGCTCTATGACTCGGACAAGTTGGGCAAAGCTAAGAGAGTGAAAATGCATTTGAAATAAATTGTAGTCGAATGAATTCTCATATTTGTGCATAGATCAAACCAGAGATAGCTTAAAAACTTGCTAATTTGCGCATGCTTATCAGTACAGGTAAATCCTAACCAAACTAATTAAAACAATTCCATCAGTGAAGCTAGGGATGGCAAACGGGTCCGGTGGGCCAGTCCGGTTCACGGCCCGCCGGGCCCGATAGTACCAGGCTGGTCCCAGTTCCGGTTCATGCCAGAACTGGTCCAGGCAGGTCCGGTTCCGAGGGGAAGGAGGCGAGCCTGGATCAACCCGCTAGCCTGGTTCCCTCGGTTCCAAACAGAGAGCCAGGACAGTTTTTGAACTTTTATTTTATTTTATTATATTTTATTTTTATTTTTATTTCTCTTAACATATAAAATAAAAAAGCATGTAATATTGCAAAACCACATCAGTAATTATTATTATTGTAAAAAATTACAATTTTTATTAATAGAAATTTAAAGTTTGAGTTTTTTTTTTTTACTAGCAAAAGGTAGGGAAGCCCTACCTCATATTAGCATATATTATAATAAAAGAAGTTAATACTAATACAAACTTCGAAAAGAGAGAACCTAAAAACATGATAAACTTGGGGGTGATCTAGAGTTTGAGATAGTTTGGGGTTAGATTGAAGAGAGGGCATTGGACTACGGTCGTGCACCTCAACTTAACCTAAACCTAGAAACTCATCGCCCTAAACTCGAGCTTCCACAAATCTCACTTAATTATTTAATGTTTGAGTTAGTTTACAAGAAATTTAAAGTTTACAATTGATCTTCAATCTTCAGGAGTTGGTGAGATTTGGTCTTTATACTCGGAGAGTTCTGAGATGTTGTCTTCATTCCACAGAGTTTTTGAGATTTCGTTTTCATTCTTCAGGAGTGTTGCTTCAATTTGAGCCTTCTTGTATTCCTTGAATCATTATTTTCGCTTTCATCTAATCTTTCAAGCACACTAGCATTTGTAAAGTCTTTGGTGTCAAACAACTCAATTTGTTATTCAATATCATGCCACCAAGAGAAAAAATCACTTTTCGATGCAACGGTAGACACCAAGGGGTTTAGTAGATCACGTGTCATGTGAGAAAGAATATGATATAAACATTCATTAATTTTCTACCATGTTAAAACATCAATGTTGTGTTCACTTGGCAGTGTAGGGTGTGCATTATACCATTTTAATTAATTTGGTGCATTTGTCTTAGGTTTTTAGATTTAATTGTTGACCTAAGTTTGGTGTGCACAAAATGTATCATTTACAACTAATGTCTTTAGTTAAGATTTGCAGGAAAAACAGGAAAAGGAAAATCAAAATAAAAGAGACAAAAAGATTCAAAAACAAGAAAAAGAAGCATGAATAAGAAAAGATTGGAAAAATCAAGGAAGAGTGCTTCTCAAGAAACATGTGCTTCAAATCATCAAGAAAGCCAGCAAATAGATGATTTGCTTCTGTTTATATGAGGAATATATATGTAAAGTAATATTGATTGATAAATTAGTTTTGGAAAGAATATAAAGTGAAATCGCTAGATAAAAGTCGAATCTGCACGACAGCAATCACTACAAGTAGGTGGTGTGGACGTAGACCTAGTAGTCGAACAACGTTATATCACTGTGTTTTGCTCGTTGCTCTGTTTGCTTTCTCTTACTCTATCTTTTTAATTTACGCATTTTATTTAAATTTTTAATATCTGCACAATCACCCTATTCACCCCCCTTAGGGTGATTTACGTTAATAAGACTCCACAAATTGCGATAATAAATTGACAGAGTTGAGAAAATTGTGTGGAATACATTGAGGAGGTTGTTTTGAAGTTTTGGTGTGAAGAAAATGGTTTGGAAGACTTCTCTATTTATAGAATTTCATATGTTTTGTGTTTCCTAATTTAACTCCCAGAAACTAGTCGTTTGTAGCAGTTGGGAAGAGTGAAAACAACATTTATTTTATATATATATATATATATATATATATATATAGATAGATAGATAGATAGATAGATAGATAGATAACGACCGGCTCGTCGGGGTGGACCGGCCGGTTACGGTCCGGGCTAGTCCGATGCACGACTCCGCAGGTCCCAGGCCTTAGCAGTTCAGTTCCAACCAAGCCGCGGTCCCAAAATGGAAGAACCAGCCCGTTTGCCATCCCTAAGCGAGGCTAATCAAATCAAAACCAATTCATCACTCCACTAGAAGTAGAGACAAGGGTCAATGAGCAATGACCATTGCAAACGAATACATAAAATATGATATGAATTAATATATATGGAGTTTAACAATAAGCCATATATATTCGACATTTTGAAAGAAAACACACACATCGGCCATCATAGAGAATATGGTCAACGAATGAAAAGTCTGATACAAGTCTATAACTTGTTCCTTGAAGTAATAGCATCATCAATTATCAGCAGTCTCCAGAGACTTGTAAATCTTCTCCATGCAAGCACAAAATCTGATCCTCGGTAGCCCTTACGTTCTAAGAGTACTCTACCTTAAAATGGCAATATGTACATAAATAAAATATTTATATATAAAATCTTCTCTAGATGGCCCTATTGATGTATTACAAATATATAGATATATATATATATATATTGCAAAATCCTCGAGCACATTGCACAAACCTGATCGATTTTTTCGCCCATAAAATGTCACAAGGACAGCATATTACATCCTAGTGTACTATCTCATCGATCTCTAGCTAAGCATAAGTACGGTGAGCAACCATAGAATCAAGGACAGCAGCAGCTATATGAGAATGATGACCCTCCAATTTTACACCATAAGGATTGATACCATAGGGTAGATGCACAAACCGATTGTTTTGTTTCAAAGGAGTGAAGCCACTCGCTGCCTCATTGGGTTGATCGATTGAAGAATTGGTTGATTGCATAGAAATGGCAGATGGCTGAGATGGTGAAGGAGGAGAATTATCGGGTAAATTGACAGTGGTAATGTCATGTATACTAGCCCTTCTCTTGTCTTTACCACCGGAGTTGAGCCTAATGAAGTACTTCTGAGCATGGCTTGCCACCTGAGTGGGAGTTCGGGTGACTACAGAATTGCGAGAAATGTTTCTCCAATCCCCTTTGCCATACTTCTTCAGCCCCATTAGAAATAGCCTGCAATCAATCAATATATCAATCAATTTCAACAAACCAAAGCTCAACTATATATTTTAAAACTCAATTCTAATCAAATACTAATGCTTTGAGCAGGAGGTAGCAACCAAATCAATCATAATGACATCAAATCAAATAAAAGGTTTTGATTCTATTTCTTTTGTTCATTTCCAATCCAATTACATGTGACTATACCAGACTAGTTTCAGTGATTGAAGAAAAAGGAAGCTACTTGTTCAAATCAATTCAGACACGGGGTCTAAGTTATTATCAAGGCATATGCATTCAATGACTTACTTGTGTTCTTCTTCAGTCCAAGGAACTCCCTTCTTCCTCTCCTGATCAAAAAGCCTGCCACCGGATCTCTTGCCACCGGATCCGACGCAGTAACCCTCCTCCTGCTTGATCCCATCAAACCCACTCTCCCAATGCAGCGTAAAAGAAGAAGAAGAAGAAGAAGAAGAAGAAGACGAAGAAGCGGTATAACCCGGAAACTGAATCAACCCCCCAGCTTCAATATGATTCACATCATCAACCAAATCCCGGTAATGAGATATGATATCCCTCACAGTCTTGCCTGGAAGCAGCTGAGCCAATCTATCCCACATGTCGGGTGACTGAAAATCGATGTGGGCCAAAGCATTCTCGAACATTTTGTTCTCTTGCTGAGTCCATTTCCCAGTACTCCTCTTGTCACCACCGACAACAAAACAGTTTGGGTTCGAAAACAAAGTTGAGTTTGGAGACAGCACCTCCATCCCAGACCTTGTCATCATCATCATCTCTCAGCCTATTAAACTGCGTTCGTTTCCTGATTGGACGGAAATTTCTCAATTCACAAAACCCAGAAACATAAAAGGGATTGGAAACAAAGATGGAGAGGGGAGATCGAGAAGTGCAAGCTTACTCTTCTCTCCTTATTATTATCTATATTTTATTGCTCTTTCTTCTACTGCTGTATTGTTGAGATCTGAGAGATGGGAGATTGTGATTGGGGTTTGGTGGAGATTATTATGTGGCCACTCAAGGTTTGCTTGCTGCCTCTCCTATTTCTTTATACCGAAGCAAAAAACTAAACAGTCTTTTTTTTTTTTCTTTTTTTTTTTCTTTCTCTTTCATACAAAAACTAAATAGTCACTCCTTATAAATTGTATAAATACTATGTTTGCCATTGACACGTGCCTACAACACGTTTTTGAAACGGTGCACCTTGTTTGTTCATAGAAAATAGTTTTGGAGGTCCAACAAATTAATTGAAGTAGTAAACATATTATATGAGAAACTTTTGGGATCTAGTAAAAAATATATTATATGATTTTTTTGATTTTTTTAAATTATTTTTAAAGTCTTTAATATTTAATTTGTTTAGTTTTTTAATTTTTAATTGAGAGAGATAGAGAGAGAAATAATGAAATAAATATAGGAATTGTTTTGGGTGGGAGATTTGAATTTGAGTTTTGTGGGGAAAATATTGGGAGGAAAAAAAAAAAGTTTTGTGAAATTAGATCTGGGTCTTTGATTTTTGGGGGATTGAAGGAGAGCCACTTGATAGCTTTCTTTGTGTTTTATTATATAGATAGAAAAATTGTTCCTTTCAGCTTTAAAACCCTAAAAACAAAACTAAAGTACCCTACCAACGTTTGATCTGAATACAAAATATCCTTACAACATTTGAAAAATACATTATCTGTTAACTTAACTCATTCCGTTAACTTTAATTTATTAAATTACATTTATACCCTCACTTTTTCATATCTCAAATCTAAGATTGTCCATTTCAAAAACCCTGAAACTGTGTTATATTAGAGACAAGAGTGAGGCAATTTCAATTGACCACAAAGCAAACGAATTTACAGATAGTATTATAACAATTGATACAGTTGTTTTGATTCTAACTTTGGGATGGAAACAAAGTTAAACTATGGGCTAAATATAAAAAAAGGACACAAAGTTTTGGGCCAGTTTAAAAAAAATTCACTAAAGTTTTTTTGTTTAAAAAAATGACACATAGTTTCAAAAACTCCACTGGGTTAGTTAGGGTTAGTTCGGGGGGGGGGGGGGGGGGGGGGGGGTTAACATCTGATTAGTTAAATGATGTTTTTTTAAACACAAATTAAATATGAATGTGGTTTTTTTAAACACAAATGAAAGATGAAAGTGGTTTTTTTAAACCATACCCTAACCCAACCCTAATCCTAACTAACCCAGTGGAGTTTTTTGAAACTTTGTGTCCTTTTTTTAAACAAAAAAAGCTTAGCGTACTTTTTTTAAACTGGCCCAAAACTTTGCGTTCTTTTTTTATATTTAGCCTTAAACTATGTTTCATTTTCTTTCCGGTTTAACATAAATAAATCCTTAATCTAAGTCTAATTAACCCATAACATTAGTTAGTCATCTTTCTATTTTCTCGATATATATGTTGAGCTCACTGTAGTTCAATGTTGTTAAACATCTCTAATATTATAATGAGATAAGGCCTTAATGTCATTTGTCATTTTGTCATTCTATCAGCATGTGCAACGCACGTACATAACTAATATAAATGAGGTTTCTGGTTCAAATCCTCCCTACATCAGAGTTTTTATTTTTATTTTTTGAAATTAATAAAACGTGCATCGCAAGTGTAAAAGTTATATTTTTTGTTTATTCTTCACTAATCTCTAATCTCTATATATCTCTAATCTCTAATCTCTAATATTATAATGGGAGAAGGCCTTAGTGTCATTTGTCATTCAACCAACATGTGCAACGCATATACATAACTAATATAAATGAGGTTCCCAGTTCAAATCCTCCCTACGTCAGAGTTTTTATATTTATTTTTTAAATTATTAAACGTGCATCGCACGTGTAAATTACTAGTCTCAATAAGCCAATTTAAGTTTGAAACAGAGAATAAAAAGGTTGCTCATTGGACCGTAGACGGCTTCATTTTCGTGCAGACTCCTTGTTTTTTTTTCATAACTACAGAGATGAGATTTTCTAAGTTAGTTAGGCGGACTAATCAAGTATAAATGCTAAATTTTGTTTCCCAGAAATCATAAAAGGGTGAGGATAATAGTAGAAATGTAATTTAATAATTCTAAGTTAACGAAATGTGTTAAATTAATAAATGAATAAGTATAACGTATCTTTTAAAACGTTGTATGAACATTTTGTACTTAAGCTAAACGTTAGGGGGTACTTTAATTTTTGCCATATATATACAACAATTTTAAATGCCATCGAATTATTTACCCAAGTTTATATTATTTTTAACAAAATACAATATGAACTTGAAAAATGTAGGATAAATCTCAATGAAATCACTCAGAATTTTAACTAATTGCAGGTAACCCTGCTAAATTAGTTTTCTAGACTTATTGCAGATAACTCAGAATTTTAATATGTTTGAAAATAATCATCTTAGCTTGTTCTTCTACAAATTATTCTGTTCTCTTCTAATTTCTCAATCAGCATCACCACTAATTTCTTTAATCCCCCAAATTTGAAACTGCCACCATTGCTTCCTGTTAGGATTTCTGCTGAATTTACGACAACCGATCCAATAAATAAACTACCAAGCAATAGTAGATCAAATCAAACAGACAAATGCACACAATTTTGTTTTAGTTTAGGCAAATCATACTCCGGAAGATAAAGAACCGAGATATTATACAACTAAAGAAGATGCATTAGTTACATCCACTCTCACCAATAATATATCTATTTCTCAAGCTTCACAGGAAGATAATCTGTTGTTTACAATGAAAAATTCTTAATGAAATACTCTCTCTTACCTCTAAAAAAACACAAATAATATATCTATTTCTCAAGCTTCACAGGAAGATAATCTGTTGTCTACAATAATCTTCATAGATTGAATATATTTTACAACCAACCAAACACCTCCTAAATAAATTAATGTAACTGATTTATCGTACAACCAAATTAATTAATGAGTTTATTGTCCTCAAAACAATTTAAACTTCCTTAGAAATATAAGATGCTCCTTTAAAATGCAAATTAGTTTTTAGAGCATCTGTAGCCGTCTATACCCAAAATATAGATATTTGACATATAGCCATGGAAAATATAGAAATGAGTTATAGTCGTCTAAACCCAAAATTTGGCTTTTAAAACGTTGGAGGAAAGGTCATTTTAAGTGCGTGAGTTTTTTTTTTCTTCTTTTTTTTCCAAAAAATATCGGACGGGATATGATATCCCATCTGATACAAATTTATGAGGATTTTTTTGAGTATATCTACCCATAAAATCACTATAGATTAAGATGAATAGAAAAAAAAAATGAGAAGAAAAGAGGTGGCACGGCACATGATTTACCTATTTGACTTTTCTGATTTTTTTTTAATTCAATTGCGTCCGATCTATTTAATAATAAAAAAAATTAAGACAACTCAACGGACGAGAGATCATGTTCCGAAACCCAAATTTTGGCTCTTGCCATTTCTTCTCCCAAATTTGGTAGTGTACTATTCACTTCGAACAAAAAAATTGGGTGTT